>SKCR01027247.1:0-63782 GCA_019454045.1 Zanthoxylum bungeanum | reverse complement strand
TAAGTGTCTACCCCGTCAGAAGCACATATCGGATGTCTGGTAACATAGTCTCTATAATCGGATATACATGACCTGGTCACAATATTCCGATTGGTTGCGCAACACTCAAGAGCACTAGTACCGTATCCTACGTGACATCATCTCCAATATGACTGAAGTGACACTTCCGTCTTGACATCACACCCAATACTCTACGACTCTCTGATAAACCCAGAAGTGCTGTACACAGAACCGGTCAAAGCCCCCTACCACCAAAACCAAAGTTTATCGATTATCGTAAGTATTAGCGATGCAAGTCTCAGGTTAAGACTATACACACCTACCTTGATTTCGGCCTCCCATAGACACATAGTCATAATACCAATGGGATTCCGAAGGGTCTATCCAGAGCGAAGCTGTTTCCCGTACCATCGGTGAAACACAACCTCCTATCGCACTTGCATAAGTATCCAATACTTATATATATGAGAACTATGCCGTTGTGCCCTCACAACGCACACAAGTGCAATACTAGCCTATTCCGCATTATCGATGTCCAGTCTCGATAATACTACGGCTAGGGATATTTAATGATTAATCCTTCGTGGACTGATACTGTCTCATATCATCTCAATCCAGGAACTAATCATAGGGACCTCTCTTCATTTATATATCTATGGTGATCTAATCACAAATGATGAGAGTGCAATTTCCTTATTACATAGTTAATTTGCTACAACAAACAATGTTCTGTGCAAATAGTGACGTTATGGGTCATATTATCCAACATAAAGTTGGAAAACAAAATTTTTGGTGGATTTATCCAAGATTGTTTAGCTTCGGTTGCTTGTTGGACTTCCGTTTCAAAGCTTACCTAAGGCCCAAAACCCAAACCAAACCAAGCCTATGCCCAAGGGATGTGATTCACGCCCAAGGCCTTCTTATTTAGGTATATGCATATTTATCACATGTTCAAATCTTGTAAAATCCTTACCTAAATAAAAGAAATCAAATCAAATCCCTACCAAATCAAATCCAATCACAAATCCAAATTAGGAGATCCATTCCTTGTTAGACACCAATTAGGAGATTCTTTCCTATTCAAATTAGGAAAGTCTTCTCTCTTTGCCTATAAAAAGAGGCCTTCACCCCTATTCACAACCCTAGCTCACATATCCCTCTCAAGCACGTCCAAGCACCTTGTGAAGCCTCCATCACACGCCCAAAGCCCTCCTTAAAGCCTCAATTACCGCAACACCAAGCCGAGACATCTCCATTGCCGCATCTCTTTTCCTTCACCAATCCCCTTTCACTCCCAAGCCTGAAACACATCCCTCCATTGCTGAGTTCCAGCCATCATTCACAGCCCCAAAACACCCTTAAATAAACCTTATTCACAGCCTTAAAGTCGTGCAAAACATCCCCCAAAAGCAGCCCCAATTGTGCGCCCAAGTCAGCCCTGAAAATGGCTTCACTGTACTAGTGAACTGCCGAGTTTACCTTACTGTTCTGGTCATTTTTTGTTGCTTCCTTAGCCCACAAAACAGTCCTAAAATCACCTAAACACCATCCCAAAAACCTCCATAAAGTTTCCCTAAAAAATCCTTACAAACGCACCCCCCTAAGCCTTCAAAATCACCCAAAACAGTCCACTAAATCACCAAAACAGTGACCTGAAAAACAACAACAAAACATCAGTGAAACGGACCAAAAACAGCAGCCCGAACAGCAAAACAGCAAGGAAAGACATTGATCAAACAAATCGGAAAAGTATCGGATCATTCGCCCTTCCAACGGACGTGTAACGCCATTTTTTGAGACGACAAAAGAGGTTAGACCTGAGGACTTTTACTTATCTTCTTTCGTTTTATTTTATTTATTTTAAACTATTATTGCATGAGAGTCATTTGAGGCATGATTTGATTGTTGGATGAGCGGGACATGTGTTCCATTTTGTGGTATATCGGATGGAAACCCGGACATAAATTCCATAGCCGATTCTGAATGGACAGTAGTATGGTCTGCACTCGGGATACAATGCCACATACCACTTAAGATAATGTATCTCATCTCATCCAAATTCGTATTTGAGCATGTTATAGTCCTTAGGTTATTCGTTTATCATTTTAAGCATGCTTTAATTTAGTTTTGTTATTTAATTTTAAAGTATGATTATATTCTTTTTATGCATGATATTTAGTTTAGTTTATATTTATGTTTAAGTAATTATTTGTTTACATTTGTTTGATGGCTTAATATGTTCGATGTGTGATATTGCGTGTTTGTTGTTTAAAGACTTACTTTCAAGCATGCAAACTTAGATTAGGAGTTCGTTAGACGGAAGCATATTAGATCTAGGTGACCTTTGAACATGATTATTGAGTAGATGTGGTCGATTTATTGCACAAATTATATCATCATAATGACATAAGTAAGGGACCATTCCGAACCCAACGGTTTGAGGTCTTCCCTTGCGAGGGGTGAGTGCGGCCTTAATCTTTGTCCCGGTTCACACCGGGTGGCGACTCCATTATTCTCCGGTTTAGTTCCCTGCGGACTACTCTGTACTCTCAATTAGGCCCTGAGTCTAGAACAGCATGCGTCGCCCAAGTTCTGTGTCCTACAGTATCCCTGCGCAATCATCATCTCCATATGACTGGAGTGATACTTCCGTCTTGACATCGCACCCAATACACTACGATTCTCAATATACCCAGCAGAGGCGTACACAGAACCGGTTAAAGCCCTGGACGACCAAAACCAAAGTATATTGATTGTAGCAAGTATTAGCCGTGTAAGTCTCAGTACATAGAACCGGTTAAAGCCTTGGACCTACCAAAACCAAACTAAAAATTTAAATTTTTCGCCACTAATGTTTACTTTCAGTGGCGAAATGAATTTCGCCACTAAAGGTGGACTTTTAGTGGCGAAATTGAATTTCGCCACTAAAACCTTTTGTGTCGCACTTTTAGTGACGAATCAGTGGCGAAATTATATTTCGCCACTAATTGTTTTAGTGGCGAAATTTGAGCTTTTAGTGGCGAAAATTTTCGCCACTAAAAATCAATTTTGTTGTAGTGCGTCCAACGTCAATTTAATTAAAGTCCAATGGGCTTTCAATTAATTTATTAAGGCGTGGACTTTTGGTCAACTCGGGTCAAACCCAATAACCAAAGTCCAATCCGGGAATTACCCCATAAGTCTAGAAATCAATTTAGGCCCATTAGGCCCAATTAAACTTTAAAAGCCCAATAGTCGCATTTGGACTTAACGGAAGTGGTTTTGGACCCAATTGGATCCAACTAATTTAGCCTAAACCCAACTTGGTACAACCAAGTTCATTAAAGCCCAATAACAAATTTCAAGCCCAATTTCTAAAATTGGCCCAACATAATTATATTACAAAATCCAATTTCATAATTCAATTATTCAAAAGTGTATTACATAATTAATCAACTATATTAACATTTCAAAAACATCAATTAGCCTATTTAATCATGTTCATTTACATTATCACATGTCTAACTCATTTAATCAAAATCAAACCCAAATCATGCTTATAATGTCTCGGCCAAAGGGGGAATTTTATGTCCAATTCAAATTCAATCTGATTAAATCCAAATCAACATTAAATCCACATTCCCGATTGATTTCCAACACATCCAATGATCAAAAATCAAAAATTCCAAGACATTTAGAGCACTAATGTATTCGGCCAAGCTATATATTTTGGGGAAAAATGTTCCAAACATAATTTCTTGAAATTGATCCAATCAATCTTCAATTAAACATGTATTAAGCATACTCAAACATCCAATTTAATCAAATCATGCTCAAATACATTTTACCCAAATTTTAAGCCCTAATCAAATTTCATGCTTTTACTGCGTTCTGATACCAATTGTTGGAGTTCTACGGGCCCAAGGATCGAATCAAAAGCATAAAAATACATATGCGAATACAACAAGGGAGTTGCGGAATACTCACATCGATCGGTTGAGCGACGCGGCAACGAACAAAACTTGATTTTCTGCCCACTGGATTGCTCGGCATTGAGCTGCTATGGCTCCTCCAAATTCGGCCATGGGTGAGCTCCATCAAGCTCCAAGCTTCGTCAAACGATTCCGAGCTCATGGATGGACTTCCCTATCACCTTCGCATGATCCCGTTGTGTGCTAGCACCTTGATTTTTGCCACAAAAATCAAACACTTTGCTTCCCATCTTCTCGGCATTTCCCAGAAAAACTAGTGAAGAAATTGGCCAAATGGCCGAGAGAGATAGATGAAGAAAATTGCTCCAATTCGTGAGCCATGAGAGAGAATGAGTGAAGTGATTTTTGTATTTGATTTTGTGTATCTAATACACAATTTTTTCATTACCAAAAATCAAATAATTGATTTACCAAATACAAAATGTCAAGGTAATCTTTTCCAACCACTTCCATCAACTATTCACATCACTCATGTCAATTAAGTGACAAGTTGTCACATCACTCAAAGTGACTAATGATTTGACACTTGATGCGACTAGTAATTTGATGCTTGATTTGACTTACGTGCCGCACTCGAATTCGAAATACGAATGCGTTCGCAAATAATTCCGGGCTCGGGTTCGCTAATTCCAAATTAACGAATTTTTCATTGCGACGTAATTAAACGATTATGCCTAGCGAAATCACTATTCACGTCGCTAACGAATTAATTCTAAATTAACTCGTTCGCCCGAATTAAAATCTAATTTCAATTCTGCGTCAAAATCTAATTTCGTTTAATATATCGAAAATATTAATTTTTATCGATTAATTCCAAATTAATCGTTATCTCTCTTTATTAATATTTTATCCGAGATAAAATATCTTTGTAATTAATCCCAGATTAATTTTCTCTCTCTTCTAATTGATCCCATATTAATTAAAGTACGAGTCATACGTCATTGGTGAATCTTCGGGAAGCGACCCATGAGATCCCCGGATATATTGGCAGTTAATCGGGTCGTCGTACTATCCGAACACGTAAGTACCTCGTACTACGTTTGTACCGATTTACATGACAAGGTTGGCTTCTAGCAAAGCGTCATGCCTACCCAATTCTCCAGAAATATCCTTACAGGAATATAGTGATCTGTATCAAGCGTAGTATATGTAGTATTGCGTATCTCGATCCAGTATCGGATTATCACATGCAAGGCCTAGGGCTGGTACAGTGTCTGCCCCGTACGAAGCATATATCGGATGACGAGCAACTAGTCTATTTATTATCGGATAATCATGACCAAGTCATATTATCCCGATGGTTACAACCCTTTAGAGAACCAGTTCTGTATCCCTGCGTGATCATCATCTCCACTATGACTGGAGTGATACTTCCGTCTTGACATCACACCCAATACACTACGATTCTCGATATACCCAGAAGAGGCGTACACAGAAATCGGTAAAAGCCCTGGACGACCAAAAACCAAAGTATATTGATTGTCGCAAGTATTAACGGTTCAAGTCTCAGGTTAAGACCAAATACACCTACCCTGATTTCGGACTTCCATAGATACATAGTCATACTACCAATGGAATTCCGAGGGGGTCTATCCAGAGCGAAGTTGTTTTCCATACCATCGGTAAAACACAACCTCCTATTACACTTGCATGAGAATCCTATACCCAAATATATGAGAAATATGTTGTTATTCCCTCATAACGCGCACAAGTGTAATACTAGTCTTTTACGCATTTATCGATGTCCAATCTCGATAATACTCTGACTAGGGATATTTAATGATTTATCCTTCGTGGACTGATACTGTCTCATATCATTCTCAATCCAGGAACAATCATAAGGACCTCATATCATTTATACATCTAGGTGATCTAATCACAAATGATAAGAGCGCAATCTTCTTTGTCACATAGTTAATTTGTACAACAACACCATGATCTGTACAAATAGTGACGCTATGGGTCATAATTGTCCAACAAACTCATCTATTCTTGATCATGTAGTCTTACTATCTACCATCATATTAACAAAGTCAACCATTATTTTCAATCTATGTATTAAGCTATTACACAACCTACATTCTACTACATTCGAGGCTTTTATTTTGGTGAACCCTCGCTCGTGGTTTATTAAAATTCATTCTCCATTAATTAGTATTCTCAGTGTACTAATAGTGCATCGTCTCCAAATGTTTTCGAGGAACACCCTCGCAAAGTCTGATGAATTTCTCCACACACCTTATGATATTCTTCGAAAGATATCTTTCACTTTTATAGTTAATATATGTTGGACAAAATGACCCATAGCGTCACTATTTGCACAGATCATTGTGTAGTTGTAGCAAATTAACTATGTGACAAGGAAATTGCACTCTCATCATTTGTGATTAGATCACCATAGATATATAAATGAAGAGAGGTCCCTGTGATTAGTTCCTGGACTGAGAATGATATGAGACAATATCAGTCCCCGAAGGATTAATCATTAAATATCCCTAGTCGGAGTATTATCGAGACTGGACATCGATAATGCGGAATAGGCTAGTATTGCACTTGTGTGCGTTGTGAGGGCACAACGACATAGTTCTCATATATATAAGTAT
This sequence comes from Zanthoxylum bungeanum, assembly GCA_019454045.1. Classification (NCBI taxonomy): domain Eukaryota; kingdom Viridiplantae; phylum Streptophyta; class Magnoliopsida; order Sapindales; family Rutaceae; genus Zanthoxylum; species Zanthoxylum bungeanum. The sequence goes on along the minus strand of SKCR01027247.1, from coordinate 57,208 downwards.
CGGATACTTATGCAAGTGCGATAGGAGGTCTTGTTTCACCGATGGTACGGGAAACAGCTTCGCTCTGGATAGACCCCTCGGAATCCCATTGGTATTATGACTATGTGTCTATGGGAGGCCGAAATCAAGTAGGTGTGTATAGTCTTAACCTGAGACTTACATCGCTACTACTTACGATAATCGATAGACTTTGGTCTTGGTGGTACAGGGCTTTAACCGGTTCTGCGTACACCACTTCTGGTTTATCAGAGAGTCGTAGTGTATTGGGTGTGATGTCAAGACGGAAGTATCACTTCAGTCATAGTGGAGATGATGTCACGCAGGATACGGTACTAGTGCTCTTGAGTGTTGCGCAACAAATCGGGATATTGTGACCAGGTCATGAATATCCGATTATAGAGACTATGTTACCAGACATCTGATATGTGCTTCGGACAGGGTAGACACTTATCCAGCCCCAGCCCTAGTACGTGACTATCCGATACTGGGCCGATACACACAATACAATGGTATACTACGCTTGATACAGATCTTAATATTCTTAAATGGATATGTCCGAAGAATTGGGTAGACTTGGTGCTTTGCTAGGAGTCGACCTTGTCTCGTAAATCGGTAGAACGTAGTACTTGGTACGTACGTGATTCGGATACTCCGACGACCGTATTTACTGTCAACTTATCCGGGGATCTCATGGGTCGCTTCCTGATAATCCACCGATGACGCATAACTCGCACTCTTGAATAATCTGGGATTATATAGAAGAGAGAGAAAATTAATCTGGGTAATTACGGAGATATTATATCTAGGATAAAATATCGTCTAGAGAGAGATAACGATTAATTTGGAATTATCGGTAAATTAATATATTCGATATATTAAATGAAATTAGATTTCGACGCGGAATTAAAATTAGATTTTAATTCGGGCGAACGAATTAATTTAGAATTAATTCGTTAGCGACGTGAATAGTGAATTCGCTAGGCGTAATCATTTAATTACGACGCGACGGAAAAATCGTTAATTTGGAATTAACGAACCTGAGCCCGAGTGTGATTGCGAGCGCATTCATATTTCTAATTCGAGTGCGGCAATGCAAGTCGCATCAAGCGTCAAATCAATCAGTCGCACCAAGCATCAAATCACTTGTCACTTTGAGTGATGTGACTTGACAACATGTCACTTTAATAAAGGTGATGTGAATAGTGATGGACTAGATGTGTAATTGATGTGCATAGTGTTTACCTTTTTGTTTGACTTTTGAAATTCAAATTAAGGTAAATGCAAGTGAAATTAAAGTAAATTTCACACAAGTATATAAGATATACTTCAAATGCAAATCAAATTAACTTAACAATCTTTCATCTCTCTCATTTCTCTCATAAAGCTCACGCCCAAACTGAAATATGTGGACTGGTTTTGAACCATTTCAGGCATGAATAGGGAAGTAAGAGTTGGGTTTTTGTGGCAAAAACCGTAAGTGCTAGCACACTACGAGACTTGCGAAGGTGGTAGAGAGGTTCACCCATGAGCCGGGAACCATTAGACGAGGCTTGGAGCTCCGTTTCGCAGCTCAAAAACATGAGACAGTGGACAGTGGATTGCTGCAGTTCACGCCTAAAACAGTGAGCATTTTGGCCTTGATTCGTCTCCAAATCGACTCAACCGATCGATGTGAGTATTCTGTTATCTCCGTTGGTGTGTTCACACATTAATTTCATGTCTTGTTTGATCTTGGGACCTAGATAATGACCAACAATGACATCAAGAGCTATAGGTTCAAGCATGAAATTGTAGGGCTTAAATTTGGGTAAATGTGTGTTGAGCATGATTTGAATAAATTGATTGTTTGAGTATGCTTATAACATGTCTAATTCATTTTGGTTGGACCAATTTGTTGAAAAATGATTTGGAATATTTTCCCCAAATATTTGACCTTGGCCGAATGTGTGGATGATTTTGGATTCTTGGAAATTTTTGATTTTTGATTCATTTGATGAGTTGAAATCATTAGGTTGATGTTATTTGAATAGAATTGGATTGGATTTCGAATTGGACAAAACCCCAAAATCCTTATGTTGGCCGAATGGAATTATTGCCCTAATGTCTTGGTAATTTTGATTTTGTGACATTGGATGTGTATGAAATCAAATTGGATGGTGATTTGATGTCGATTGTGGGTTCGATTGGATTGAAACCAAATCGGACACAAAATCCATCCTTTGGCCGAGAGCATTAAAGCATGTAATGGGTTTGATTTTTCATTTTTTGTGTTGGACATATGATAATGAATTGAACATGATTAATTGGACTAATTTCATGTTTTGGAAATATTGATTTGGTTGATTAATCATGAAATGCACTTTAGGTTAATGAATATGAAATTGGATTTTGTATATTTAATTAATTGGGCCTTAATTTGGAAATTGGACTTTAATGTTGTAATTGGGCCTATTGGGCTTGATTTATCAAGTTTGGTTTAGGCCAAGTGGATTGGATCCAATTGGGCCCAAAACCTTAACCATAAAGCCCAAATGCGACTAATGAACCTTTAAAGTTCAATTGGGCCTAATGGGCCTAAATTGATTTCTAGGCTTATGGGGTTACTCCTTGATTGGGCTTTGGTTGCCGAAGCCCATGCCTTAAAGAAATTAATTAAAGCCCATTGGACTTCAATTGAATTGACGTTGGACGTTAATCGGGCTTTGAGACCCGACGCGATTAAATTTGGAATTTAAGTCGAAAAGGTTTATTAAATAAAGTGTGCAATATTTAATTTGGAATTGAATAGTGAATTAGTACTAAATACATGTTAAATTAGATTTAATGATGTAGTTTAATTTAATTCATGAATTCGTACTTTATGTACTTATTCGCAAAAACGAGTTTGACTCGAACAAAATCAAATCGTTGTTTGAACATTGGATGATCACTTAATTATCAGATTAATTAATTTGATTAGATTGATTGATAGCATGCTTATGTGTGTGAATACGTGGTTGTGTTGAATGAATAATGTATATCAGATGGATATTAGATGGGTGGGCAATTTTAGAAATTGTTGTAATAATAAATCGATTTATTAAATTGGACCTGCGTGTCCAGCCTTATCACCTTCATTCTCTTTGTATTCTCTTCTCACCTATTCCCCTCCATGTAAATGAGGTTTCTTTAGAAGTGTAGTGTAACGGGTAGAAGTAATACAAGTGCTAGCTTGAGTGAGAAAGGGAGAGATTTGATCTAGGATCAATGTGTAAAGTATCCATCCGCATATCATTATTATTTATTTTCATACTCGCTTTATTATGTATTTAGAATGCATGTTTAAGGGTGTATGATGATGAGACCTTAACAAAGATAATTAAATTGGTAGCCAATTTGCACGCGAAAAAACCTCGTTAAATATCAAGTGTTTATTTTCCTTCCATTGAGTGATTCTTGCTCAAGATCTGAGATTGACAGGGGTTGTTGGCCAAAGTCAAGCCCTTGTCTGTCGAAGATGTGTTTTAATCACGAGGCTTTGTTCCATATCGGTGTCGTGTCCAAGTTGTGGTTTGTTGGCCAAAGTCAAGACCACTTCTTGTCCATCGACATTGATTACGAAGCTTCCATGTCAATGGGTCCGCGCTTGACTGGGATCACTAGATTTGTTGTGCCAAAGCCAAGGCCTAGTTGATTCAGAGGAAAAAGGTTAGGGTATATATTCGATATATAGGCATATATTGGATATATGTTTGGGACTTGGATGTCCACCTACTGGATCTAGGAGTTGGATGAGATCCAATTGATCTTCGAGAGCTACCTAGTTAATTATCATACAATTTGTTGGCCAAAGTCAAGATTGTGTGACATTTAACGGGATCCTAGCCCACTAGGAAACACGGTTTCCCGAGTACTCGACAGAGGGTTAGAGGCTCGATGAAAAATAGTGGGAGGCAAGTATTGAATTTGCAACATTCGTTCGAATACTCGCTAAACGCGCTCATCTATATTTTACTCGTCATATTAATCAAAAGTATTAGTTGGACTAATATTTTATGTTGTTTTAAAAATATAATAGTTGGACTATATACAAACTCATTCGATATATAGTTGATTTTATAATTGGATTATAGTAATCAATATAATTGAATTAAAATGATAGTTGATTTTATAATTGGATTATAGTAATCAATATTAAGATTATAGTTGATTAAATAATTGGATTATTGTAATCATTATGATAAATAGTACCTTTATTAAAATTGATTAAATAGTTAGATTATTAAAATCAAGAAAGGATTTAAAAGTTGAATATTTAAATGATTTAATTTTCATTGGGAATTAATAATAGGTTACTTTATTGGATAAAATAACTTGTTATATCTAGGCCCATAATTAAGCAAATAAGTAGAGCATAAAATCTTTGGAAGATTTATGTGATGATGACTTTAGTGCTTAATTTAATATACTTGACAATAAATCTATTTTAAAGTCAAAGTTTGCAATTGGGCAAGTTGCACAAGGTGCACATCATTTCGATATTCTAAAACCAAGGCTTGGCCAAAGGTTTGTGAAATATTGAAAAGATAATTGACATATCCCAAAGTGACTACCATTTGGATATGGAAGACACGAAGGAATTAAAGAAAGGCGAGGCTCTAACTTTAAAATATTTGTCAAAGTTATGTTCACTACTAGTATTGAAATGGATTTTTAAATACTAGTGTGGTACATAAAATATATGTATTGATGTTCAGAATCCGCTATGAGCTGGATACTGACTTCAAGCCGAGATTTCTCTGCGAATCGGAAACGGGACGAAAGTCGCTGTTTCGACGTTCGATAGATACCTAAGTTTAGGAACTACCCTTTGGGTATGTACTTAAATTAGGAAATTTTATGATGTAACTAGTTTGACTAGAGACATTATCTCTATATCAGTGTTTAATCCGATGCGGATATAAAACCTTTATATTCTAGAACACTAAGTGTTTCATTATATAAAAGATGATATTGAGATAAATACATTAGATGTAAATAACAGAATTTATATTTTGAATATAAATAAAATCTCAAAACATAAAAATGACAAATAAATAGCTCAAATTGATTTGATCAATAGAGACTTATTTGTGGCATTGTTGTCTAGGACACAATTAAACAAGACTCGTATATCCACACTTTTGAAGAGTGGGTACTAGGACTGATTTGACTATTCAAATAAGGTCTGCGAATCTAGTTTATTAGGTAAGATACCTAAAATACTATTTACTTGGTAATAGTAAAAGGGCCACCGATCTGTTAGCCCTATTCATGGTGAAGTAAGTGGGCCCATATCTAGCTAGGCTAGATGTGAACATGAATATTTCGTGACCTTAACGATGTGGCATCACGTTGTGGTTATGTGTTTCTTTTGAAGAACACAGATCATAAACTTTTGAAGTTTCGACACGAAGTAAATAAACAGATCGGCTATAGTATTATTCCGCCATGTAAGACCGTAATGGAAAATACTTAAGCAGTAAGTTTCATACGTAAATGAAAGAGTACGGTATTCTTTCATATGAGGACTCCTCCCGAGACACGTCAGTTAGACGGTGTGTCCGAACTAAAACCGAATTTTGTTGGACATGATAAGGTTTATCACGAGTCGCTCTGAGCTACTGTTTCCTTCAATAGGATATGTATTAATAGTGCAAAACTTATTAGAATAAGGTTCCATATAAATCTGTTTGACAGATATCATATAGGATATGAACAGGAAAGAAACGGGGTTTCTCATTCCTGATAATTTGGGTATGAAAGGCATAACGTTTGGATGATACCAAACTAAAAGACCCAAATTGGATAAGTGCCAATAGGTTATCCTAAGGGAAACCTTAAGTATAGTACTTGTAAATCTCACATGAGAAAAATTGATTGTTGCTCACCATGCGGTTTTTTCTGAGAGGAATACCGATATGCAGTGGTCAGTGGAGGATAGTGATACTCGATGAAAATCGGAGTAATACTGTTCAAGGCACGAAGTCCTTAATGGAACACAAATAGTTCATCTATGATGAATCTATACCATTAATCTTCAAATACACAAGAACTAGTAGATCGGATAGAGTCAGAAACAACCTAGGGTATGCGTTTCTGATCTCACCCCATAAAGATGTCAATCTTATGGAGGTGTACCATCCGACTGTGTTTTGAGGAAGTGATACGAGGTATCGACTCCCTGTTATGGCAAAGTGCCATGAGTCCGAAATGGATTCCATGTATAACAACTATTTTGGATACTAGTTGTTGTACCACAAGGCATTGTGCCTATTGGTGCATTAAACGTCTTCAAGGAAGACATACATGGAAGGCAACATACCAACGTACAAAGCTGGGCTTTTGACGGAAAGGTATCGTTATCAACATTGTGTTAATAACGGTTCAACCTTTTACCTGTTGCCATGGTAAATCCATTTTGAAGATGCTTGAAGATAACTGTATATTTCATTTATGAAATGTGTCAGTTACAAATCAAAATCGCTTTCCTGAAAAGGAAACCTTTTGGAGAATGTTTATAACATTCTGACGATTTTGTATAACCGACAAACAAGGTTTGCGGGTTATTCGATCCATGTTTGGATTAATGCAAGCATAAGGTTCTTGGAACTGTCGTTTTGAAATAATAATAATAATGGTCTATGATTTGACTCAAAATGAAATAATTCTTGTGTATAGAAGGAGGTTAGTGGAGAGCGCACTGACAGTGCAATTCCCATAAAGCTATTGTTGAAAGCTTGACTTTCAATAGAAATTCTCCGTAGAATTCTGGGGAGTAACAACCTTTATTCAAGGAATAAAGATCTACTGGGATAGATTTGGAGTTGTTAACACTCTCTGGGAATTGTACATTTAAAATGTACTTGATAGGGTGTCTCATACGCTTCGAGCATATGGAGTCACGATCAGGTCAATCCAAGTGATAGTCACTGGATTAAAGTTAAAAACATCTGTTAGTATCTTAGAGAACTAAAGATGCTGTCTTAAACTATGGAGAAGGAGAATTTGAAGTGACTGGGATCACTGCTGCCAAGTTTCCAAACAATTAAATACTACGGGACAGTGAGCTGGAAATATTCCGAGCAAGATAACCGTTGCCGAATAAACAACAAATGTGGATTATTACTGCAGCTGAGGCAGCAATAGAAGCCATTTGGATCGAAAATAAATCTAATTAGATTAGATATAGTTCTGTTAGCAGCTGAGCTAGGCGTCAGCACAGGCTAAGGAATTGAAGGTCTCATCGACGATCCAGATATATACTTCTATATTCATCTGATTCGTTCGGATCATACATCGTGGCGATGTGATGATCGTGTAAATCGCGTCAGACGATAATCAAGCAAATCCGCTGACGATAACCTTTTCTCAGTAATTTGAGCGAACCGTACATAGTTCGGGTGTGGGACACTTGAGTGACTCGCTACGTGCCAAGTGGGAGATTGTTGGACAAAATGACCCATAGCGTCACTATTTGCACAGATCATTGTGTTGTTGTAGCAAATTAACTATGTGACAAGGAAATTACACTCTCATTATTTGTGATTAGATCACCATAGATATATAAATGAAGAGAGGTCCCTGTAATTAGTTCCTGGACTGAGAATGATATGAGACAATATCATTCCCCGAAGGATTAATCATTAAATATCCCTAGCCGGAGTATTATCGAGACTGGACATCGATAATACGGAATAGGCTAGTATTGCACTTGTGTGCGTTGTGAGGGCACAACGGCATAGTTCTCATATATATAAGTATCAGATACTTATGCAAGTGCGATAGGAGGTCGTGTTTCACCAATGGTACGGGAAACAGCTTCGCTCTGGATAGACCCCTTGGAATCCCATTGGTATTATGACTATGTGTCTATGGGAGGCCGAAATCAAGGTAGGTGTGTATAATCTTAACCTGAGACTTACATCACTAATACTTACGATAATCGATAGACTTTGGTCTTGGTGGTACAGGGCTTTAACCGGTTCTGCGTACACCACTTCTGGGTTTATCAGAGAGTCGTAGTGTATTGGGTGTGATGTCAAGACGGAAGTATCACTTCAGTCATAGTGGAGATGATGTCACGCAGGATATGATACTAGTGCTCTTGAGTGTTGCGCAACCAATCGGATATTGTGACCAGGTCATGAATATCCGATTATAGAGACTATGTTACCAGACATCCGATATGTGCTTCGGACGGGGTAGACACTTATCCAGCCCCAACCCTAGTACGTGACTATCCGATACTGGGCCGATACACACAATACAATGGTATACTACGCTTGATACAGATCTTAATATTCTTAAATGGCTATGTCCGGAGAATTGGGTAGACTTGGTGCTTTGCTAGGAGTCGACCTTGTCTTGTAAATCGGTAGAACGTAGTACTTGGTACGTACGTGATTCGGATACTCCGACGACCGTATTTACTGCCAACTTATCCGGGGATCTCATGGGTCGCTTCCCGATAATCCACCGATGACGCATAACTCGCACTCTTGAATAATCTGGGATTATATAGAAGAGAGAGAAAATTAATCTGGGATTAATTACGGAGATATTTTATCTAGGATAAAATATCGTCTAGAGAGAGATAACGATTAATTTGGAATTAATCGGTAAATTAATATATTCGATATATTAAACGAAATTAGATTTCGATGCGGAATTAAAATTAGATTTTAATTCGGGCGAACGAATTAATTTAGAATTAATTCGTTAGCGACGTGAATAGTGAATTCGCTAGGCGTAATCATTTAATTACGGCGCGACGGAAAAATCGTTAATTTGGAATTAACGAACCCGAGCCCAAGTGTGATTGCGAGCGCATTCATATTTCTAATTCGAGTGCAGCAATGCAAGTCGCATCAAGCGTCAAATCACTTGTCACTTTGAGTGATGTGACTTGAAAATATGTCACTTTAATAAAGGTGATGTGAATAGTGATGGACTAGATGTGTAATTGATGTGCATAGTGTTTACCTTTTTGTTTGACTTTTGAAATTCAAATTAAAGGTAAATGCAAGTTAAATTAAAGTAAATTTCACACAAGTATATAAGATATACTTCAAATGCAAATCAAATTAACTTAACACATCTTTCATCTCTCTAATTTCTCTCCTAAAGCTCACGCCCAAACTGAAATATGTGGACTGGTTTTGAACCATTTCAGGCGTGAATAGGGAAGCAAGAGTTGGGTTTTTGTGGCAAAAACCGCAAGTGCTAGCACACTACGAGACTTGCGAAGGTGGTAGGGAGGTTCGCCCATGAGCCGGGATCCGTTAGACGAGGCTTGGAGCTCCGTTTCGCAGCTCAAAAATAGAAGACAGTGGACAGTGGACTGCTGCAGTTCACGCCTAAAACAGTGAGCATTTTGGCCTTGATTCGTCTCTAAATCGACTCAACCGATCGATGTGAGTATTCCGCTATCTCCGTTGGTGTGTTCACACATTAATTTCATGTTATAAGCTTATGAGCTAAGCTTATTGTACTAGATGAGTCTAGCTCAAGTCAGGCTTTTTGACATGTAAATGCATTTTTCTAACATCGATTCGCACTTAATTAATCTCATACTTTATTTCAAGAAAGACAAGCTTACTACGATTTGCGTTTTTGTATTCCACAATCAGCCTATCTCTTCAACTCAATTGTTCTGAACTAAGTAAAGTCATTATTAGCATACTATATCCGAAAATCCTTTTACATCTTTTGCAAACACCTCTCAGACTGATAAGAAATTGGTGCTGAGCTATAGCGACGACTAAAAGTCGGGTTGGTTTTCAACAATTAAATCCTTGGATAGTATGGAAGTAGTGGCATTCGAAGGAAGAAATTAACTTATGGTTGGGGTTTGTTTAGCTTTTTAACGAGGAACAATCGAAAGAGAATGACTAAAGTTCTAAATTTCTTATGTGGTAACTCACTGATTTTTTTCATGCTTATCAATCTCAATGCAAGAGATTTATGGTTTAAAGGTGACTATCTTTCATCTTCAATACCCTATCCATGTACCCTATGATTGTTTCTAGTAGATAGCTTAACTGTTTCTGATAGAGTCATGATGTAAGGAGGTATACTAATTTGTTTGGGATAAAGAAGCTATCACTAAAAGAATATGAGTATTGTCTAGTAAACCCAAAAAGAATAGTACTAGGAGGATGAGAGCACTACATGTACTTTAGATTCGGTGGATTTCAATTCTATTACTAGTATGTCATCATTTCTATGCTATAACATATGGTCAATACTAAGACTAGTATATAACTCACTTATTGTTTACTCTTATGGATAACTAGTATGCTTCTAGGATTCTCTCTATTCTTTATCCTAAATAGTTTTGACTTACTATTTCATCACTTATCAATGGAAATTTTAGCTAATTCTTAGCCTAATTGGGCACCATGCCGTGTACCTTAATATTTGGTCTCTTTCTCTAGGTGGCAAGTTAACTAGAAATAAGAAGGATGATGGATATGGTAGATATTTTGTAGAAAGTTTTCTAAAGTAGAACAAGATAAGATAAATTTGAGGATTGGGGATACTAGAGAGTAGCCCCTTATATATGGGTAACCTAGGCATACCACATATACAAGATACTTACACTCTCTTACTACAGTCACTGACCGTAAAAATCATGCTCTGATACAGTCCTTATAACATCCTCATTACATAGATGTTACCGGCAAGTGATGGATCATCACAAAAACCCTAAGCCTCTGACTATATCTTAAATTTCTTGATTATTCCTCTACCTTTTTTTAATAAGGCTCCATGAATTTGACGATATTCGTATTTCCCGATACTGATATATAAATAATTAGTTTCATTAGAACGAGTAACAAAAAATATTTCTAGAGTAATAAATAAAATATGAAATGAATGGGCACTCATCCTTATATGAATATTAACGTATTAGGTAGCCTACGAATTTTTATAAAGCTCGATTTAGGATTACGCAAGCTAAGATATAATATTTCCAAAATTTGCCACAAAGTTGAAAAGTTCACTGTGGATCAACCAAATTTTAAAATTCCCTATACTCTACCAAAAGCTATTCAAGGGTTGAAGTTCTTATAGTGGAATCCCCATATGTCAAGTTTACTTGGGTTTTTAAAGATCTCAATTTTGATATCCAAAAATCAAGTTATAAGCAATTCTTAACAGGTTATTCAGGGAAAACCGAACCTGATGGGACTACAGTGCATTCAACTTCAAAATTTTGATTCAAATTCATATTAACTTCAAAAATTCTTATGTTTTTGATAAGTTGGTCCTTTACGGATTTCAATTCAGATTACTAATCTCAAGATATGGATGAATCTTTTCACCTTATTTAGTAAAAAAAAAAAAAAAAACAGTATCAAGTTATATGTGACACTTCTAAGTTTCGAATTTTACTACTATTTCATTTTAAATCCAATAATTATAATTTTCGAGTATGTTGAAACTTATGATCTCTAGTTAATATAGAATTTTATGATTGGCCAATGGAGGTCTAAACTCATTTTATAAATGGAAGATTATAACCTGTTTAGATTTTTTAAAACCGAATTCATTGTTTATACATAGTGATGAATATTAAAAAGTGTATATTTAATAAAAGAGAAACTAATCATTTTACACTCATAATTTCATTAATCCCCTTAATTTAGCACATTTGTAAAATAATGACTAAATTTATGGTTATTGTAATTTTTATTTCTTATGTAGGTGAAATAATACTTTGGATACATCTAGAAAAATGGACGTGACATTTGGAGGCCAAATACTTGTAATGGTGTTATAACAATGTACAAATTCAGAAATTCCAACCATGCATAAGTTTCATATTTTGGTAATAAGCTTTTACTTCGATATCGAATTGAGGTGATTCCAGTTCCAAATGACAAAAGACTCAAAGATTTACAACTTTTCTATGACAAGATTTTCAAATTCTCAATATTTCAAGATCGACATTGATGAAAAATCCATAGTGTGTTATTTGTAATTGTTAGAAAAAATAAAAAAATAAAACAAAAAAATAGAAAATGACAAAACATTAAAAAAAAAATCAATTTCTTTCCTCGGTGGAAAGAAATTGCAATGCAATCAGTGCTTTGCAAGCTCAGCTTGCAATTTGCATAAGTGGTATCAAGCACCTCTAAAAATAGAGGTGTTCAACATTTTATTTTCCTTAGTAAATTTCCACAGGTTTCTCTGAGACTTAGTAGGATAAGCTCTTGTGTGTATTTTTTTCTTTTGTAATTTTTTTTCTTTCAGTAATAAAATTATGAGTGTTTTTATTTATATCTTGTTCTGCTAAATTTTATCATGTTGGGATAAAGAGTGAAGTTAGTGGTATGAAAATATATGTGATTTTTATTTTTATTATATTTTATAAATTGTGATAATTTTCCAAATAAGATTAATAATCTTTCCACTTTATTTAGGACTTTTGACAAGCTGTACACAGTCTCCGATTGACACAAATAATACTTGAATCTCATAAATGAGAAAGAGTTGACTATTAAAGATTGGATTAACTATAGACAATACGATATCGCCTATATGGTTGGTTTTATATATTTGGCAAAATTGAGTACTTAACTGGACTTGTTATAGACAAATGTTATTACCATCTTTATGGTTGGTTTTATATGTTTTGGCATATTTAGTACATTGGCAGAACTAATTATCGACATTACGAATTACATGTGTTGGCATAATTAGTACCTGATAATTATGAAATAAATTAATTGAGAAATAATTATAATTTATATTTATAAAAAGTAAAAATTATTTTATATTATATCAATAGTGGATCACCTAACCCTAGTATTTTATTTTATTGTTATTATTTTATTAGTTGAATTATTATGTTATCCTATTAAATCTATTCTATGTGGATTGGCCCCGGACTTACCAGGTTATTTTATTACTTGGACACACTAATACATTGGAGTAAAGAACTACTTTGTGAGCGTGTCAAGTTTTTGCGTCATTATCGAGGAATAAAATTTAATAGATAAAGTAATAATTTAATTTTTTTTTGTATTTTTTCCACTTTTGTGTTGTTTTGTGTTTTTTTTTTTTAAAAAAAAATTATATTTTTTTGTTGCTTTGTGTATTTTGTTTAAAAAAATAAAAAAAAACAACACTTTGCTAAATTATATTCTTGAGAATCTGACTTTAAAAGACTCTGTTTGCCGATTTATAAGAAAATTGGATGGGAAACATATCATTGACTCATATAGGATGTTCAAGCTTTTACTGGACGTAAAACCAGATGAAGATGTGAACCACAATCACAACTATATTTCAATTTATAATTTTGATTTATTTTAGCTAAGATCTTTATTTTTAATAGCAGTGTTGTAGATTCAATTTTCAATACCACATGAATATGGTGATGTCTTCTAAACTCTACTTTTTTTTTTTATTTAGACATTGGGGAACATATCTCAATTTGGTTGGGAGAGGAGATAGTTGACTAGAATGCTTTTATAATGTTTTTTTAAAAAAAATATTTTATTTTGTGTGTATAAAATTAAAAAATTATTTTTTTAATGTAATTCTTAACAAGTTATTTTTGTTTCTTTCATTTTGAATTATTAAAATTTTTGAATTCTCCATGAAATTATTTAAATTTGATTTTCACATGCTCATTTGACAAATATTTACAACATACATGGTAACATATGATCATGTATTGAAAGTTAAATTTTTGTAATATTCAATTTTCTAGTTTGTTGGAGGTAGCACCTAAAAGCAATGGAGTTTGAGTTTTTATTTTTATTTTTTTAAAAAAAATAGCAAATAAAAAAATAACCAAGTTTCTACTTAGTAACCGGATATCTTACCTCAACAAATAGTGATTGTTTGCATAAAACGCTAGAGCTTGAGTTTAAAAAAGGAAAAAATTATGTGTGAATAAGTTCGATTTCGTAACCTCTCTAACTCGAGCAATTAAGTCTGTAATGGGTGTTTCAACACTTAGTGACCTAAGGCCAGCTGGCTTGGAGTCACTGGCTCAAAGCTCGTTACATTGGTCAAAGAGAAAGTTTAAGGAAATCAGACACTTTTCTATTTTAACTTCTGAGATCCAAGCAATTAAATCTGTATGGGTGTCTTAACACTTCATGCCCTAAAGCTAACTGTTTTGGGAGTCATTGGCCCAAAACTCGCTACAAGGATTAAAGATATATTATTATTTAAAAAAAAAACTTTTTTGTATTTATAAATAAACTTGCATTTGCAAAATGTGTGAATTCTGATATAACTTTAGAACAAAAATTAAGGGTGGTAAAAAAGCTGGGGCCCAGACCGGCCGGTCCGGGCTTTGGCCCGGCCCGGGGTGAATAAAGCCCCGGTCGGGCTTCAAAATGGGGACCGACCCGGGCTTAAAATAAATAATTTTATATTTATAAAAAATATATATTTATAAATTTTTTATTTAAAAAATCGGGCTCGGGCTTGCCTGGCCCGGCCCGGTGACAGGCGGTGATTACGCCCAAAATGACTCGCGGTTATCGCAGTATAGTTGGGGTGTCGATTCCTCAGAGAGATGGTTACAGGAACAAATTTACTCAAACAAAAACTTTAGCAATAACTTAAATAAAGAAAATGAATGAAATTGATAATATAAGATAAAATAAAATAAAAAATAGAAAGTATGAAAAGTATGCAGGAAATATCTACAGAGATAAACAGCAAAGCATCAGGAATTCCTCTTGTATCAACCTTTTGTATTCAGTTATTGATTCTTTTCATTACACAATTGAAGGTTTCACATCACAAACCAACAATTGGAAGATATTCAATTCTACTCATATTAAATTCTAGGGTAATCAATGATTATTTTCTCTATGTTAACAGCAAACAAAAGTTATTATTACGAGCTATCTAACGTCGACAATATACCCTCAGGCAATACTGCAGCAGAAGATCAACACATAAAACAACTTTACAGTCACAACTGGTTCCACAAATCACACATAGAAGAAGCATGACTGGATCTATATGGGATTTGACAAAACACAATTTCTGGGCTAATAAATCGAAAGATAATAGAAAATAAAAACCATCAATTATATTAAACGTCAAAAGGTTCATTCAAGAGTCAACAACTTGAATATAAGAAGTTAAAATACAAGAGTTCATCCTTAGCTTTGCCTAGGAGATTAGTTCTCCATGGAAGAAAGCGATGCAGCCTGAATAGATCGGAGAGACGTCATGATTTCCTTGAAGTTCTTCGTTCTTCCTCGCTATGAATTATGTTTTTTGGCTCTTTTTGAGTGTTTTTCCTCTATTTCTCTCTGATTTTCTCCTCCCCTAGGGTTTAGGACGAAGTTGGATTTATATAGAAAAGTCCTGAAACCCTAAATTGCATTAAAAACATACAGCACAAAATCCTGAAATCGCAGTTTCACGTCGCGACGTGCGCCGCGCGTCTCGATGCTCCAGCAGCTTTGAAGGATGCTACAATTGACTAGATCTCCTCGAGTAGATGCAAATCGATATATTATGGGTCTTGTAACTCTTTCTAAATCAAAAGTTATAGCCTTTTTAAATTCAGTGCGCGGCTGATGCTCCTGCTTGCTTCCGATATGTCTGTTAGGCTCTGAAACATGTTCAATTACTCCATTCTCCTTGATCCATCGTTTCCTATTAACAAAGCATAAAATGACTCTAATTAAGATTAAAACATATGATAATAAAGCTGAGTTAACAGTGTTCTAAGTACACATTCGTGCACTTATCACAACCCCCAACCAGCTTATTGCTAGTCTCTAGCAATTCAAGCGTAAAATAAAATAAAAACTAAATAAATAAATAAAACTATCTAAGTCATTTTCGTAGGGATCACGATTGCTTTTAGCGTATGCAACAAGCCTATAAACCCCATAGATGTCCCTAGTGGACGAGTTATAGTCTCGTGAGGGCTTACAGCAACGACACCCACAAACGTCATTCAAAACACACAATCATGCAAAAATAAAAATTAAATAGTCCCAATAGTTTAACATAATTTTGTTCTCAAAGAATGCCTAGCAATGAAACCAAAGAACCTTCAAAGTACTCAACGTAACTCAAATCTAAGTCTTTGAATAAATCATCTAAGCTAGAGTCAAAGTGTGTGTGTGCTAAGGTTCATTCACAGCTTTATTCCCAAGTAAGCCAACTCAATGATTTCGTTTAAAAATCGGGGTCGATGGGTCTAACCAACCTAGATATCTCAATTAAGCTCTGTAATTGCTTTTCTGTGCTCAATATGGTATGATTTCTTTTTTTTTTTTTTTTTGGTCTATCTTTTCATTTCCTTTCTTTTTGCAATTCTTTTTTTTTTTGAAACACACCTACCCTTTAAGGTAGCATTTCTCCTCATGGTGGTCCTAATACCCGCCCATGGGTAGCTTCACGCTTATCGGTTATAGGTGGTTTATTTTCTTTCTTAGAGACATTTTCTTTATTTTCAATCATACCATACGTCATAACACAAACAAATCAGGATAGACATCTAAGCAAACGATCATTCATCGACATGCAATTTCTTCAACTAGTCACTTTGTTAACTACTCAGACTTTCACTGCTAAAAACCCATAATAAGTGCTTACGAGTCTAACATAGATAAATTATTCAAAGCATCAGATAAAAGTGCATTAAAGGACTTATCGTTTCTAAGATTTCATCCTAACACAAACAATATCATCATAGGACTTATGTTTAACTATCAAGGACTAAAAAACAAACAAAAAATTTTTTTTAAAATAGAACATAATAAAATGTGTTTATGACAGGTATTATCATGCGCATGCATACACCCCCACACTTAAAATTTGCATTGTCCTCAATGTAAGATAAATATAAAGAAAAGGATTAAGCAACAACACTACCAGGCGCGGAGTTGATCAGGTTCCTGCTGGCGAGACTTCGGTTGTGTGGCTGTGTAGGTTGTGCTAACTCCTGCATAAACACTCATGCAAACAGAAAAATAAACATGCAATAAGCATACAATAATATAAAGCTAAAATAAATAAAACAAAATAAATGTAGATGCAAGGGTTGCCTCTCCGCTAGCGCTAAGTTTAACGTCTTCAGCCAGACGTAAACACTCAAGTTGTCATGGTGGTTTCCATCTAGCGTACTGATGAAGGCACGAGAGAGAATGTTTGTCTAGCTGTGGCAGTTTATCCATTGATTCTCCAAGGTCTGAGGATTGAAATTTGGTACTGCACATAAGGAAAGATTCGCTCAATGTTCTTTTTAATCTCACAGGTATCATCTTTAATTGAGCATTAACTCTCATTTTCCTCATTTTTTGGTTCTTTGGGACCAGTTTCAGTTCAGGGGGATTTGATTCAGGTTGTAGAGACGTTGTTCCTGGTAGGATTGTTTCTAGCATGTATGAGTAATGATACTCTTCATCACCCTGTGGTTGTTTCTCGACATGAAAACTATTAAGTTCTTGAGGAGGGGGTATCCTAACTAGGAAATGTGGCACTTGATCTACCCGAGATGTGTTAACACTATTATCCTTAGGGTTACCTATAGCGTTGGAAGTATTCTGCATCCCTACCTCTTCACCCCTCCTAGTGATTATGGCATTAACAACTCTTACACTGGATACCTCATGATTAGCCTGTGTCATGTGCAGACCTAGTGGATTAGGTTGAGTCTGGGATGAGAATTTTCCTTGTTCTTGTACACTCAGGACGTTAGTCAATTTAGAGATTTGACTCCTAATTTCCTTTTGGTCTTCAGCTACCTGAACTATCAACGACTCAATCCTTTGATTTATTTTATTATGGGCTTCCACAATCACCTTCTGGGCTTCCACGAATGCTTGAATAGTATCCTCTAAAGAATTCCTAGGAATGGCAGGTGTGTGATACTATGGGGTACTGTAACTCCTAGGTTGTGGTGTCTGGGTAAGCTGCTAAGACTCCTTCCTCCAACTAACATTGGGATGGTTCCGCCAACTAGGATTATAGGTATCTGGATATGGTGTATAAGGCTTCTGGTACATCCCTAAAGTATTGTAGTTTTCCTCATTTATACCATTCATCTCACCGTATACGGGACACTCTTGGGATTCTAGTTGGGCTACTGAATGCATTGTCTTGCTGTCTTTGGCTATTAAGGCTCCTATCTATCTAGTTAACAGTTCAACTTGTGTCTTAAGGCCATCCTCTTCCTTAAAGTGTTGTAAGCTTCTGCTAGAATAAGTGTGTGTCCTATCAGTGCTATCTACGGTATTGGGTTCAGTCCAAGTATGTGATTTCTTAGCTAGGTCATCTAAATACTCAAGCGTCTCATCAGGGTCCTTTTGAATGAACTCACCATTGCACATCGTCTCAACGAATTGGTGTTCCCTAGGGGTTAGTCCATCATAAGAGTAACTTACTAAACGCCAACTCTCATATCCATGGTGGGGACAACTAGCTAACAACTCTTTATACCGCTCCCACGTTTGGTGAAGGGTCTCACTGTCTCTCTGGGAGAAAGCATATATTTTTCTTTTCAGGGCATCTGTCTTATGGTGTGGGAAATATTTGTCGAAAAATGTCTGGGTCATCTCGCCCCACGATCCTATTGACCTAGGTCTTAAAGAATACAACCAGCTTTTAGCTTTATCCTTAAGGGCAAATGGAAAGAACTTAAGTCTAATTGTGTCAGTGGTTCCGAACCGGTCATGGAAGGTCGCTACTACCTCTTCAAACTCTCTAATATGCACGTAAGGATTTTCGCTCTCTAAACCGTGAAAAGTTGGAAGATATTGTATCATTCCAGGCCTAAAATCTATGTGTGGTGCATTAGGAGGAAACATTATGCACGAAGGTGTAGCTGTGCGAGTTGGGTGGCGGTACTCTTCAAGAGTCCTCCTAGGTGGTCTCTCGTATCCATTCTTATTATGTGCGCTAGACGCGGATGGTGTAGAAAAAGGATTTTCAAATATGTTCTCAGCATCTGAGCTTTCCTTTTCAGCCCTAACAAATCTACCAAATATATTCCTACGTCTAGACATGCAATTGAAGCTCAAATAATACGAGAAATAAAATAAAAAAATAAAAAGAATAAACTAAAACTTAAAATCTAACTAAAACTAAAACAGAAATAAAACAACTAAAATAAATATTAAAGTAAAAGACTAGAAAAAAATAAAAAGAACTAATTAAAAATAAAAATAAAAACTAAAATAGTAAAAGAAAATAAATAAGCGAATGATGAATGAATAAAATAAAATAAAATGCTAATAATAAAATAGAACGAAGTTACCGCTTCGTTATTCACTAAGCAAACCTGGTCCTTTTGCTTCTAAATCGTCTCCCCGGCAACGGCACCAAATTTTGATTACGCCCAAATATGACTCGCGGTTATCGCAGTATAGCTGGGGTGTTGATTCCTCAGAGAGATGGTTACAGGAACAAATTTACTCAAACAAAAACTTTAGCAATAACTTAAATAAAGAAAATGAATGAAATTGATAATATAAGATAAAAGAAAATAAAAAATAAAAAGTATGAAAAGTATGCAGGAAATATCTACAGAGATAAACAGCAAAGCATCAGGAATCTGTTTAAAGATACTTACTTATTTTCTCTTCAAAGTGACATGTGCCAGAGAATGAGAAATATTTCGAGGAGAAATGAAGGACCTCTGTAAAATATTTTGGAAGTGGAGATATTTTATGTATGAGGGATTATTTTATGGGACCATTTATTCCATCATTAGAAAACCTGTACATACTAGTTACAGTAGACTACGTCTCCAAATGGGTTGAAGCAATAACATTACCATCAAATGATTTAAAAGTGGTGGTAAAATTCCTTAAAAAGAATATTTTCACTCACTTCGAAACACCTCGAGCAATTATCAGTGATGGTGGCACGCATTTCTATAATATATACTTCGATGCACTCCTATCCAAATAGGGAGTCACTCATAAAGTTTCCACTACTTACCATCCACAGTCAAATAGACAGGTTGAAGTTTCAAACAGAGAGATCAAAAGAATCTTGAAAAGAACCGTTGGATGAATAAGGAAGGACATATCTACAATTAGATGACACACTATTGGCCTATCAGACAACTTACAAAACACCCATTGGTATGTACCCATATCGAATGGTGTTTAGGAAAATATGCCATCTGCTAGTGGAACTTGAGCATAAAGCGTACTGGGTGCTGCAGAAGTTAAATCTTGATCCACAAGCAGTAGGAGAGAAAAGGCTCCACTAACTTAATGAATTGGAGGAATTTTGCCTGCAGACTTATGAGAATGCTGGAATGTATAAAGAAAAGATCAAGAAATGGCATGATTAAAAAATAGTGCGTTGACAATTGGAACCAGGGCAGCATGTGTTGATATACAATTCATGGTTGAAACTTTTCCCTGGAAAGCTAAAATCAAGGTGGTCTGGTTCATTTGTGATTACCCAAGTTTTACCCTATGGAGCCATTGAGTTGCTTGATCCCAACTCTAATGATACATTCAAAGTTAACAGCCAACGTGTCAAACAATACTGGGGAGAATCATTTGAGCAACAAAAAGAAAGTGTCACACTTTCAGATCTAGCCAAATATTCGGATAGTCATGTCTAGCTGACGAAGTTAAACTTAGAGCTAGCAGGGAGGCGACCTATAAAATTTATGTATATATTAAAATTTGGTGTGCTTTATTTTTGTCTATTTAATTTTTGCAGGTAAAGTCACAGACAAGATGGAATAAGTTCTCGCAAATCTTCACAAGTAATTTCTTTCGCTCCCTCAAAACTCTCTGATGAAAGTCTACAAAACTCGCATGGAACGAATGAGACTTCTGATGATCAAAGGTATTCTTAATGACATTCGTTGGATTATTGAAGCAGGGGTCGGATTGGCAGGTGAGTCTCCTGACTCTTTAATTTCATATCTGCGTGATTTAGGAAGAAGCACCTATGCTAAGAAAAGAAGAGCTAAAAGAATAGGTGTTTGTTATAAATGTTCACACATGACATATAATACTCGTTGTCATTATTTAGGAATGGTGTCTGATAACCTTGAAGATAAAATTAAATTCATTAGGGATGGCTTGAGTAAGGAGTCTTTGGATGACATATCATTGATTCTTGAGACGCATCACAATAGATATGTGCATCACGCAATTCACATGTTATATACACAGTTTCGAAAAGAAAGACAATAATTAAGTCTCGGGAATCTGACTTTAAAAGACCCTGTTTGCCAATTTATAAGAAAATTGGATGGGAAAATTGAACCTGACGCATAGACGTCATTCAAGCGGTTACTTTTTGTAAATATTATCATCTCTTTGTATTTATCTGATAATTGTGATTTTTTTTGTTATTTTCTTTTATTTTCTCTGACAGGATCCAAACTTTTTGACTTCAGGATATATTTTACTGTTTAGTTAATAATTGTTATTTGGCTTATACTAGTGCTATTATTACTCACCTATTTTAAGGTTCTATAAATTCAGCTCGTTATTGTACTCTTGAAGACATCCAAATTTGAGAAAGAAATAATAATAATAATAATAATAATAATAATAATAATAATAATAATAATAATAATAATAATAATAAGAATAATAATAATAATAATAATAATAATAATAATAATAATAATAAGAATAATAATAATAATAATAAAATAAGAATAATAATAATAATAATACTAATAATAATAATAATAATAATAATAAAATAATAATAATAAGAATAATAATAATAATAATAATATAATAATAATAATAATAATAATAATAATAATAATAATATATAATAAATAATAATAATAATAATAATAATAATAATAATAATAATAATAATAATAATAATAATAATAATAATAATAATAATAATAATAATAATAATAATAATAATAATTAATAATAATAATAATATAATAATAATAATAATAATAATAATAATAATAATATAATAATAATAATGGAAGCAACTTCAAGAATACGATTTGTAAACATCTGTGTGTTTTTTGCGGTACTAGTGTTGGTTCTAAACCAGAATTTGTTGCGGCACAGAAGAATTGGGTAGAGTCATAGCTGAAAGGAATATGCACTTAGTATATAGCGGTGGCAATCTTGGACTAATGGAGTACGTTTCAAGGGCTGTACAAGAATGAGGTAGTCAAGTTCTGGGAGTTACCCCGAAAACTTTGGAAGAGGTGAATCTTATAGGTCCATCAAACAGAGATGAATGCATCGTGTCAGGTATGTCTGAACGAATGGTGGAAATGATTAACCGTACTGATGCTTTTATTGCTTTTCCAGGTGGCTCGGGCACGATGGAGGAAATTTTTACAGTATTATCTTGGGCGAACTTGAATATACACCAGAAACTAATGAGACTGTTTAACATATGGATTTTATGATTTTCTTTATGTGTTTCTTGATGATGCCGGAGAAATAGGTTCGTGTCAAAACCTGTAAAAGATGTCATCTTCACTAGCAGAACTGTCCATGATTTAATCGACCAAATCTTAGCCTTTGAACCACAAACTGACCCTATCATTTCCAAGATAAACTGGTCTGATAATGATTGTGCTAAGAAGCGCCGGATAAATATGGATCTTAACCTTTAATTTTCTTTTTAAGATGTAGAATTTCAACTAACCAGGTACTATTTTCTAAACGCTTCTTCTACTTTTTAAACATTGGGGACAATATGTCAATTAGGTTTGGGGGAAGGGAATAGTTGATTAGTATCTTGTTTTTATTTTTCTGTTGTGTTGTTTTTGCTTGGTTTTTAGTCAACAATTTTCAAAAAAATTCAAAAAAAAAAATTTTTTTTAAGAAAATAAAAATTATTTTGTGTTTCTATGTTTTTAATTTAACTAACCAGGTGAAATTGGTGTGAGATAACTGAGTAGGGAATTTCCACTCCTGAGACATATTTCAACCTATTTTATAACAAGTTAATTTTTATTTATTTCCTTTTGAATTATTTAATTTGTGAATTCTCCATAATACTGATTTAAATTGGATCTTCATATACTCAATTGACAGGTATTATCAACACGCATGGTAACATACATCCATGAGTTGTAATTGAAAAGTTTGTAATATTCAGTGCTGTAATTTAATTGGAGGAATCATCTAAAAAAAGTGATGGAATTAAAAAAAAAATTAAACATCTGAGATCCGAGTAATTAAGTCCTTAGGGGTGTTTTAACACCTAGTGCCCTAAAGCCAACTGGTTTGGGAATCATTGGCCCAAAGCTCGCTATATGGATTGAAGATGTTGTAAATAAATAAAAGGAAAAAAAGATATCTGAAATCTGAGTTATTAAGTCTGTAAGGGTGTCTTAACACCTAGTACCCTTGTTTACCGGTGATTTTCGTCATAGGTATAGTTTCGAGACAACCTTCTTGAGACAAACCTCCTTCAACCTTGAATTTATTTGGTTATGGGGAGACCAAAAGTAAATGTAGAAAAAAGATGAGATAACATAAAATTCGACAAGAGAGTTTTAACGTGGTTCGGCGGAGCAAGTCCAACCCACATCCACAGGCACAAAATGGGATATTCCTATTTTATTACACAAATCGAGCTCGGCCGGCCTATTTTTAGGGTAAGATCGAGCTGTTTTTATTCTCTAAGGTTTACGACGAAAGTTGCCCATCAAATTGACCTCTTTCTACAAATGAACCTAATTTTCCTTTGTATACTCAGGAATTACAACACTGTTCTTATAGCTTCGTGACATTTCCAGCGTGATCTCCAACTAATTGACAGACTCTCTGCCCCAAGGTTGTCGTCACCGAAAGCAAGCCTGCCGTCTGATGGCCTGTCTTATCAACCTATTTCTCCACTGCCATATGCAACAATAATGATGCCAGCCTATAAAGAATCTTTGAACAATGACACGTGTCGGAGGGAAAAGTCCAACTACTCTGATCTCATGTCGGTCTCCAAGAAGTCAGCAAAGTGATTTACCGAGCTGCCCAAATTGCTCCTGCCCCGATCCAAAATATCTGAGCTTATCCGCTTATTCCAATGGGTAAAGCAAAATCAAACCGAGCTTCCGGTCAACTATGGTCAGCCATGGCTCTGATGTTGTCTGTCTCTGAAGTTTGTGTCATGCTACATCCTCTGAGGATGGGTCCTCCGGATGAGGAGAATTCCCTTTCTGCCCTTGTCGAACTGTACAAATAATTTAGTTGCAGAAATTCCCATCAACATCTGTCCCATAGTTCTCGGTTCTAACGAGTGTATGAGTTGGTGCCGGGAACCACAAAAAATCTGAAGTGCGACATCAATCAGCTGGTGGTCGGTTATATGAACTAAGCAGGAAACCACTTCGGCCTCAATGTTCTCGGTCCAAAAAGTTCCTGATGCCTGAGGTTAATATGGAACCAATCCACGTGGTCATCCGCTTCTACAAAGGGGAAATGTCTGGGGATGAGGCTCGCAAATTACTTGCCCTCCCGTTGGAGGAAATTCAGGACCCGGAGCCTATTTCTACTGTGACGATATCTCCGGCCCATAAAGAGATCCAACATAAGGCTCCTACTCCTGCTCCTGCCCCTGCCCTTGAAGCGCATGTGGTCGAAACTGAAGAAGCCTCACCTGCCTTCCAAGTTGATACTGAGATACCTCTTGCCGGGCCCGTACCTGACATCTAGCCATCCGGACCTGACCAGAAAGAAACAGCTATACCAGCGCAGGTTGATCAGTAAAGGGTGACCAGAAATTGGCCCTATGTACTTTGAAAATAATGTACTTTCTCTTTTGTAATGACAATTTGAAACTATTTTCTTTACTTCCTGCCTTCAACACTTGCTTCGAATTTTCTAACTTATTTTCCCAAATTTTGATGTGATCTCGTACCTGACCAATTCGAATTCGGCCACGAGGGGACAGTCTATCCCCTTACCAAAATCAAATGCATTCGGTGGGACGTAACTCGAACCCGAGCTAAGGAGAGCACTTGGGTTTTGGGGAATGTTACGTCCCTAGACCAATGAGATGGACTTGGTGGGATGTAACCCGACCCCGAGCTGATGGAATGATAAGGCCTCGGTGGAAAAAATCTAGCCCCGAGCCGATGAAACAATACAGACTCAACGAAACGAATCAAGCCCCGAGCTGGTGGAATAATACAGACTCGGTGGAACGAATCCAGCCCCGAGCTGGTGGAACAATACAGACTAGGCGGAATGAATCCAGCCCCGAGCTGGCGGAACATTTGAGACTTACACGAGGGAAGATTTTCAACCTCTGCAGCTTTGCGGATCCCGACGCGGGCGTCCCCTTGCCAGACATCGGTGAAAAAAAAACAAAAAATGGAACAAGATAAAGTCAAAAAAATGGAGGTGACTTAGCACATACTCCATCGATTCGTAGCCTAGCTAGTCGGGACGTTGAGTTGTAAGATTCAAGGCCCAATAGGAATCACCCTATTGCCAACAAATTAATTTAGGCCCAATTAAATTCTTTAAAGGGCCAAGTGATGTATTTGGACTTTATGGAATTGGTTTTGGGCCCAATTGGATCCAATCCAAAAGTCCAAAATCAAACTTAGTCAAACCAAGCCCATTAAGTCCAAATACACACTTTTAGCCCCATTCTTAATTAAATGTTTATTAACATAATTATGATATTCCAAATATCACAATTACTTTAATTAAAGTGTATTAGGCATGATTAATTAATTAAACTCAATATTTCCAAAATACCAATTAACTTAATTAATCATGCTTAATCCATCAATTTATGCTTAACACAATTGAAGCCAAAAATCATCATTTCATGCTCAACACAAATTGAATCCAATTTTCATCATTTCATGCTCAACATGCTCTTTGATTTTAACATGAACTTTATTGACTTTTATTCTAATCTAATCAAACCAACAAACAACATTTAAACACATCATTTCATGTTACAAAAAATCAAAAATAGTGCAGTCCACTGCAGTCCATATTCGGCCAAGTGAAGATTTTTATAACTTTGGATTCATTTGATTTGTTTCAAATATAATCATGCATAACTCTAAGTTAACATAATCTAAGCATGCTCAAAGCATCAATTTGAAGGAATCATGCTCAAAACACAAAAGCCGCAAATTTTAGTCTCATGAACCCTAAAATTTTCATGCTTAAAATTGGCTCTAATACCATTGTTATTGTTCCTAGAACATGCCAAGGATCTAATAAGCATGAAAAGATGTTCATAAATTCATTATAAGTTGCGGAATGACTTACATTGAATGGATTTGAACTTTCAAAATTTTGGATGAAGATCTCCAAGATCCTTCATTTGTGTTGATTCCAACTCTTGAAGTGGTTTCCCTATCACCTTAGTTGATTTCTCCAAGTGCTAGCTTTGTTGATTTTGCCTCAAAATCAAGAGAGGAAGGTAAGAAGCTCATGCCCATTTGCTTTTTTTTTCCTAGGGTTCGTGTTTAAGTGTTACAAGTGTGAAGACAGAGGGCTTGGGTTTTGTTTAAGGGTTTTTACCCTTTTCACCAAAACCATGTAGTTGGGGTAATTTGGTTTCACCTAATCCAAGTGGTTGGAAAGTAAGTGGTTTTGGCATAAATGCCAACCACTTTCCAACCACCACGTCACCTGTGTGACATGTGTAAAGTGGCCCCCACCATTTTGAATTCAAAATTCAAAATGTCTCTACGAACATTTACCGCGGCTCGGATCCGTTTAATCCAATTAAACGAACTTTCATCGCTAAATAATTAAATCTAATTTAATTAAATAACGATGCCTCACAAATATATACGAACGTCGTTACGAATTAATTCTAAATTAATTCGTTCGTTCGTATTAAAGTCTGACTTTAATTTCGCTATGAAATCCAATTCATATTAATATATCCGATATATTAATTTTAGCCCATACGAATAAATTAAATAGAAAAATCAAATTTAACTATTAATTTTTCTTTACCGATTAATTCCAAATTAATCGCGTTCTCTCTCTTCTGAACACATTTAATCCCAGATTAAATAATACCTCAATTAATCCCAGATTAATTTTCTCTCTCTTAATTAATCTCAGATTAATTCTAATTAAATCAACTGTCATCGTGAATCTTTGGGAAGCGACCCAAGAGATCCCTGGATATGTTGGCAGTAAATACGGCCATCGGATTATCCGAATATGTGCGTACCTCGTACCACATGCTTACCGATTTACAAGACATGTTTGGCTTCTAGCAAAGCACCGTGCCTACCCAATTCTCCAGAAATATTCTTACTGGAATATATAATCTATGTCAGGCGTAGTATACGTAGTATTGCGTATTGTGATCCAGTATCAAATGTCACGTGCTAGGCCTGGGGCTGGAATTGTGTCTGCCCCGTACGAAGCACATGTCGGATGTCTGGTAACTAGTCTCTATAATCGGACAAACATGACCTAGTCATATCATCCCGATGACTGCAGTACTTAAGAGTACTAGTTCCGTATCCTACATGACAACATCTCCACTATGAATGGAGTGATACTTCCGTCTTGACATCACACCCAATACACTACGATTCTCAATATGCCCAGCAGAGGCGTACACAGAACCGGTTAAAGCCCTGAACGACCAAAACCAAAGCATATTGATTGTCGCAAGTATTAGCGGTGCAAGTCTCAGGTTAAGACCAAATACACCTACCCTGATTTCGGACTTCCATAGACACGTAGTCATACCACCAATGGAATTCCGAGGGGTCTATCCAGAGCGAAGCTATTTCCGTACCATCGGTAAACACAACCTCCTATACACTTGCATGAGTATCCAATACCCATATATATGAGAACTATGCTATTGTGCCCTCACAACTCGCACAAGTGTAATACTAGTCTATTCCGCATTATCGATCTCCTGTCTCGATAATACTACGACTAGGGATATTTAATGATTAATCCTTCGATGACTGATACTGTCTCATATCATCTCAATCCAGGAACTAATCATAAGGACCTCCTATCATTTATACATCTAGGTGATCTAATCACAAATGATATGAGTGCAATCTCATTGTCACATAGTTAATTTGTACAACAACACCATGATCTGTACAAATAGTGACGGTATGGGTCATAATTGTCCAACAATCTCCCACTTGTCCTATAGCCAGTCACTTGAGTGTCATACACCCGAACTATGTACGGTTTGCTCAAACTGCTGAGGAAAGGCTTTCGTCAGCGGATTTGCGTGATTATCGTCCGATACGATTTATTCGATCATCACATCACCACGATGTATGATCCGAACGAATCAGATGAATAGTTGAAGTATATATCTGGATCGTTAATGAGACCATTATTCTTTAGCTGTGCTGACCCATAGCTTAGCTGCTAACAGAACTGTATCTAATCTAATTAGATTTATTATCGACCCAAATGGCTTCTATTGCTAACTCAGCCGCAGCAATAACCCGCATTTGTTGTTTATTCAGTAACATTATCTTGCTTGGAAGATTTCCAGCTCACTGTTCCGTTATTCAAACTGTTTAGTACCGTTATTTTTAACGGTTGGGAAACTTACAGCAGTGATGCCAGTCACTTCAAGTTCTTTTTTCTCCATAGTTTAAGACATCATCCTTACTTCTCTAAAATACTAACGGATGTTCTTAATATCAATCCAGTGACTATCACTTGGATCGACCTGTTTGTGACTACATATGCTCAAAGCCTATGAGACACTAGGTAACGTACATTTTTCAGTATACGATTTCTCAGAGAGTGTTAACAACTTTAATCTATCCCAGTAGATCTTTATTCCTAGAATAAAGGTTGTTTCTCCCAAGAATTCTACGGAGAATTTTCATGAAAGCCAAGCTTTCACCGATTGTAATATGGGAATATCATTTCCAAGAAATGACATTCATCATTGTTTAGGACAGTCACTTTTAGTGCGCTCCCATTAACCTTCTTATATACACAAAAATTATTTCTCGTTTTGAATTAATCATAAACCATTATGATTACACCAAAATGATAATTGCGAGAACCTAATGCTTGCTTCAATCCAAACATGGATTGAATAACCTGCAAACCTTGTTTGATAGTTTTGGTACGACAAACCGTCAAGATGTTATAAATATCCTCCAAAGAGGTTTTCGTTAAGGAAAGTGATTTTGACGTTCAGCTGCCATATTTCATGAATGAAACATGCAGCATCAGCAAGCATTATCCAAATGGATTTAATGTGGCAACAGGTAAAAGATTTCATCGTAATCAACACAATATTGATAACGATACCTTTCCGCTACAAGCGTAGCTTAGTACGTTGGTATGTTGCCATACACGTATGTCTTCCTTGAAGACTTATTAGTACCAACAAACACAATGTCTTACGGTACAACAACTAGTGTCCAACATAGTTGATATACATGGAATCCATTTCGTACTCATGCACTTTGCCATAATAGGGAGTCGATATCTTGTATCATTTCCTCATATATAGTCAGTTCGTATTCCTCAATAAGATTGACATCTTTATGAGGTGAGATCAGAAACCCATACCCCAGGTTTGTTTATGACTTTCTCCGTTCTCGTCTCGCGTTCTGTATTAGAAGATTACTGGTACAGTTTCATCCTTGATGAAGTGTTTGTGTTCCATTTCGGACTTGGTGCCTTGAATAGTATTACTCTGATTTTCATCGAGTTTTTACTATCCTCCCACTGACCACTGCATATCGGTATTCCTCTTAGGAAAACCGCATGGTGAGCAACAATTACATTGTTCTCAAGTGAGTTGTATAAGTACTATACTTTTTGGTTTCCCTAGGATAACCTACAGTTGGCACTTATCCAATTTGGGTTCTAGTTTGGTATCATCCAAACGTATGCCCAACATTCCGAAATCATCAGGAATGAGAAAACCCTGTTTCTTTCCTGTTCATATCTAATATGAAATCTGTCAAACAGACTTTCATGGAACCTTATTCAAAATAAGTATTGCACCGTTAATGCTTATCCCTTTGAAGGAAAATGGTAGCTCAGAGCGACTCATGATTAACCTTATCATGTCCAACAAAATTCGATTTCTCCATTCGGACACACCGTCATATTGACGTGTTCCAGTAGGAGTCCTCATTGAAAGAATACTATACCCTTTCAAGTAATTTGAGAAACTTATTGCTTAAGTATTTTCATCATGGTCTAATGGTGATGGTATAAATACTTTAGTCGATCTGTTTGTCCATTTCGTGTCGAAACTTTAAAAGTTTCCGATTTGTGTTTCAAAAGAAACATATAACCATAACGTGATGCCACATCCATAAAGGTCACGAAATATTCATATCCACCTCTAGCCTTGCTAGATATGGGCCCACTTACGTCACTATGAACAAGGGCTAACAGATCGATGGCACTTATACTTTTACCAAGTAAATAGTGTTTTAGGTACTTTACCTAATAAACTAGATTCTTAGACATCATTTGAATATAATCAAATCCGTCCTAATACCCACTCTTCAAAAGTGTGGATATACGAGTCTTGTTTAATTGTGTCCTATACTACAATGCCACAATTAAGTTTCTTCTGATCAAATCAGTTTAAGTTATTAGTTTGTCATGTCATATGTTTGGGATTTATTTATATTCAAAATATAAATTCTGTTATTCACATCTAATGTGTTTATCTCAATATCATCTTTATATAATAAAAACTTTAGTGTTCTAGAATATAAAGGTATACTCGCAACGAGTTATACTCGATATAGAGATAATGTTTCTAGTCAAACTAGTTACATTATAACAGTTTCCTAATTTAAGTACATACCCGGTAGGGTAGTTCCTAAACTTAGGTATCTACGGTTAAACAGCGACTTTCGTCCTGTTTCCAATTCGTAGATTAATCTCAATCTGAAGTCAATATCCTGCTCCAAGCAGATTCTGCACATCAGTACATATATTTATGTACCACTTTTAGTATCTAAATCCAATTTTAATACTATTAGTGAACATGTTTATGACAAACATATTTAAAGTCAGAGCCTTGCCCCGTCTTTAATTCCTTTATGTCTGCCTTGTCCATACGGCAGTCACGGTTCAGTAACCTCGTTTGCCATAGTTTAGGCAGACATATTGGGATATGTCATTTATCTTCCTAGAAGATTATAATGATCTTGCATTTGCCCATTTTCTACAACTCAGAAGCCTTTGGCCAAGCCTTGGCCTTCTAGAATATCGAAGTAGAGTGCGCCTTGCGCTATTTGCCTTATTGCAAATTTTGGATTTGTCTCCTTGAGAATGGCCATTAACTCTCCAAGAGTTATTAATTGCAATTTAATACTTCTAAGATCTAAGAATGGATCTATGAAGATCCTTCAATTTCTTCATCATACTTTAAGGATCTAATCCTTAGTTCTGATTAGGAAATTAAGGAGTCCTATTGACAAGTATAATGGATTAAGCACTAAAGTTATCATCACATGAATCTTCCAAAGATTATGCTATACTATTTGCTTAATTCTGGGCTTAGGCCTAATATGTTATTTTATCAAATAAAGTAACTTATTAGTTTCCAGGACCATCCTGAAATTTTATTCCCAATTTGAAAATTAAAGTCATTTAAACACATTTTCCTTTGGATTATGTTTTAAATACTAATCTTTCAAATTTAATCTTGATTCTAATAGTCCAACTATTTAATCAACGATTTCAAGTACAATCTTATGTAATGATTACTATAGTCTAACTATATAAATAATTACAATTTTATTGGTTAAAATCAAATATATATTATTACTATAATCCAATTATATAATCAACTATAAATGATCGGTAATATTCAAATATATTGATTACTATAATCCAATTATTTAATCAACTATAAATGAATGGTAAAATTCAAATATATTGATTACTATAATCCAATTATATAATCAACTATAAATGAAGTAGTTTGAATACATTCCAACTGTTTAATTAAAACAACAATTAAATATTAGTCCAACTAATACTTTAATTTATTTGACGAGATATTTGATATGAGCGTGTATGGCAAGTTATTAAACGAATATTGCAAATTTAATTCTTGCCTCCCACTATTTTTCGGCGAGCCTCTAACCCTCTGTCGAGTACTCGGGAAACCTAGTTTCCTAGTGGGCTAGGATCCCGTTAAATAACACACAATCTTAACTTTGGCCAACAAATTGCATGATACTTAACTAGATTGATCTCTAAGATAAATTGGATCTAATCCAATTCCTAGATCCAGTAGGTGGACATCCAAGTCTGAAACATATATCTTATTGTAGGACACAGAACTTGGGCGACGTATGCTGTTCTAGACTCGCGGCCTAGTGGGAGTACGGAGTAGTCCGCAGGGAACTAAACCGGAGAATAATGGAGTCGTCACCCGGTGTGAACCGGGACACAGATTTAAGGCCGCACTCACCCCTCGCAAGGGAAGACCTCAAACCATTGGGTTCGGAATGGTCCCTTACTTATGTCATTATGATGATATAATTTGTGCAATAAATCAACCGCATCTACTCAGTAATCATGTTCAAAGGTCACTTAGATCTAATATGCTTCCGCTAAATAAATCCTAATCTAAGTTTGCATGCTTGAAAGTAAGTCTTTAAACAACAAACACGCAATATCACACATCGAACATATTGAGCTATCAAACCAACATAAACAAATAATTACTTAAACATGAATATAAACGAAACTAAACATCATGCATAACGAGTAAAGAAACAACATGCCTAAATAACATAATCATGCTTTAAAATTAAATAATGAAACTAAATTAAATCATGCTTAAAACAATAAATAAACAACCTAGAACTATGAAATGCTCAAATACAAATTTGGATGAGATAAGATACGTGTATCTTAAGTGGTACGTGGCGTTGTATCCCGAGTGCAGACCATACTACCGTCCATTCGGAATCGGCTATGGAATTTACGTCCGGGTTTCCATCTGATATACCACAAAAGGGAACACATATCCCGCTCATCCAACAATCACATCATGCCTCAAACGACTCTCATGCAATAATATTTTAAAATAAATAAAATAAAACGAAAGAAGATAAGTAAAAAGGTGCCCTCAGGTCTAACCTCTTTTGTCGTCTCAAGAAAGGGCGTTACATGTCCGTTGGAAGGGTGATTGATCCGATGCTTTTCCGATTTGTCTACTCAATGTCTTTCCTCGTTGTTTTGTTGCTTGGGCTGCTGTTTTAAGTCCGTTTCACTGCTGTTTTGTTGCTATGTTTCAGGTCGCTGTTTTGGTCGTTTTGTGGACTGTTTTGGGTGATTTGAGAGGCCAAAGGGGTGCAGTTTTTGGTATTTTGGGGGGGGGGGGGTTTGTGCAGTTTTTAGTGCAGTTTTTAGGTGTTTCGGGGACTGTTGGAGGGCTAAAATCACTGCAAAACCGATCAGGTCAGTGGGCTGATTTGCGGCAGTAAATGTGCAGTGCAGTGAGTGTTTTCTGGACTGTTTGGGCATGAATTGAAGGGCAGTGTTGGAGGGTTGTTCTGTGCGAATTTAGGGATGTGTAGGGGACTGTTTTGGCGTGGTTTAGGGGCTGTGAATGGCGGATAAGATGCGGCAATGGAGGCTTGTGTTTAGGGCTTGGGCGTGAATGGTGCAAGGGTGAAGGATGGTGCACGGCAATGGAGGGTATTCTTGGCTTGATGATTCGGTAATGGAGGCTTCAAGGGGAACTTTGGGGCATGCAAGGGAGGCTTAAAAGAGTGCTTTAGGCGTGCTTGAGGGATATGTGAGTTAGGGTTGTGAATGGTGGTGAATGGCTCTTTTTATAGGCAAAGGAGATGAGGCTTTCCTAATCCGATTAGGAATATGATTTCTCATTGATGGTGACATCTCCTAATTTGTATCTCACAAGGAATGGATCTCCTAATTTTGGATGGTGATTGGATTTGATTTGGTAGGGATTTGATTTGATTTATTTTATTTAGGCAAGGATTTTACAAGATTTAAACATGTGATAAATATGCATTTACTTAAATAAAAAGGCATTTGGGCGTGAATCACATCCCTTGGGCGTGGACTTGTTTTGACTTAATGGGCTTGGGTATTTTGGGTTTGGTTTGGGCTTGGTAAGTGGTCTATGGGGTTTTGGGCCTAAGATAAGCTTTGAAACGGAAGTCCAACAAGCAACCGAAGCTAAACAACTTGGATAAATCTACAAAAAATTCTATTTTCCAACTTTACCCTTCCAACGTCCGTTTCCCGTGACTTTCATGGCTAAAGAGGTAGTTGTCTCCATACGAGACTCATCATCGGGATGATATGCAAAAATATAATGCCTACAGTCGCCCCCACTTTGATGGGACTTGTGCAGTGTGTGACAATGACAATCCTATCAAAGTACGTGCAATTCATTTTTACTTACCTGGCTCGCCAGCTGCCACATGGTCCGCCTGCTGTGTTGAGTTGATAGTGCTAAACCTCGTACCTAGGGTGTCGCGGTTGCGTCTCCGTACCTAGAGTGCCGCAGTGATGTTGTTTTTTCTGAATGCTAACCTCGTACCTAGGGTGTCGCAGTGACGCCTCTGTACCTAGAGTGCCACAAATGTATGAGTGCTAACCCTGTACCTAGGGTGTCGCAATGACGTCTCCGTACCTAGAGAGCCATAAATTTCTGGGTGCTAACCCCGTACCTAGGGTGTCGCAGTGACGCCTCCGTACCTAGAGTGCCTTAAATGTCTGAATGCTAACCCCGTACCTAGGGTGTCGCAGTGACGTCTCCGTACCTAGAGAGCCACAAATGTCTGAGTGCTAACCCCGTACCTAGGGTGTCGCATTGACGCCTCCGTACCTAGAGTGCCACAAATGTCTGAATGCTAACCCCGTACCTAGGGTGTCGAGGTGACGTCTCCGTACCTAGAGAGCCACAAATGTCTGAATGCTAACCCCGTACCTAGGGTGTCGCAGTTGATATCTCCATACCCGGAGTGCCGTACCTGGCTGATCTGATGTCTCCATACCCGGAGTGCCGTACCTGGCTGATCTAATGTCTCCATACCCGGAGTGCCGTACCTGGCTAATCTGATGCCTCCATACCCGGAGTGTCGTACCTGGCTGGACTGATATTGATAATGACGTGGGCTTCACCCCAGAATGCTATACCCGGCAGAAGCTGATACTGAACTGACGTGGGCTTCGCCCCCAGAATGCCATACCCTGCAGAAACTGATACTGAGCTGACGTGGGCTTCGCCCCCAGAATGCCATACCCGGTAGAAACTGATACTGAACTGACGTGGGCTTCACCCCAGAATGCCATACCCGGCAGAAACTGATACTGAGCTGACGTGGGCTTCTTCTCCCCTAGAATGCCATACCCGGCAGAAACTGATACTGATACTCTTTTTCAACACACTGTAGTGCCTCTCTTCGAGATAATCTTGATGGCTAAACAAATTTTTGTCCTCAACGGGTGCTTCGTGTCAAAGCCAAAGAATCTTCAAAGTACTCGACACACTCAAACCTAATCCTCTGAACGGGTGATCTGAACTAGACTCCTAGTGTGTGTGTGTGCTAAGGCTCTTTCGCAGCTTATTTCTTAAGTCAGCCAACTCGATGATTTCGCTTCAGAGAATCGAACCAGTGGGTCTAACCAACCTGGATGTCTGGGTCACGTTCTATGATTACCGTAGTATACTCAACATGATATGGTCTTCTTTTATTGCATCGTCTCTTTCTTTTCATTTTAGACTTCTCTCTGTTTTTTTCTTTCTCTCTTTTTCTTTTTCTTCTTTCTATTTTTTTTCTTGATACACCTACTCTTTAAGGTAGAATTTCTCCTCATAGTGGTCCTAATACTCGCCCATGGGTAGCTTCACGCTTATTGGTTATAGGCGATCTATTTTTCTTTTCATTACAGAGACTTTTCTTTCTTTATTTTCCAACCATATCATGTATCGTAGCAAAGGCAAATCAGTGTGGACATCCAGGCAAACGGTCATTCACCGATCCGCCATCTCTTCAACTAGTCATCTCATCAACCGCTCAGGCTTCTACTGTTGAGATACCTTTACCAAGTGCTTTATGAGTCTAGCCGAGATCAATCCATTCCGAATACCAGATAAGAGAGCATCTCGCACTTCTCGTTTCTAAGAATTCTCCCTATAGCACATAATGTCATCACCGGACATATGTCTAACCATCAAAGACTTCTCTCTCACTCATTTTCATTTTTTTTTCATTCACTCACTCTAAGGAATTCTTCCTCTCTACTGCTGACCATGTGGGCTTCGCCCCCAGGATCCATACCCGAAACTCAAACTCAAAATAGGCCTCAACCCTCAGATCACCATCTGAATCTTAACACCGATGTGGACCTCAGCCATAGTATTTCTACCCAAACTCAATACAGTGCTTTCGCTGTTTCTGATTGGCTTGTCTTTACCGCTTTCTCTTTTCTTCTTCGAAACCTGTGAATATAAAACAAAACACACAAAACACGCAAAAAGGAATGCAATAATGGTTATATGTATGCATGCATGAGTTCTCTTTATCCCCGTTGGGTTAGGTCTTCTGCGGGTGACTATTCAGTCTTCCGTCCTCAGGAAAAATACAGCTTCAATTTGTCAACATTGATTGGCTCGGTGGAACTCGTCCCTTCCAAGTCCGACAGTCTCACTGCTCCATTTCCCATTATCTTCTGAACAATGTAGGATCCTTCCCAATTTGGCCTGAACTTTCCTCTCGGGTCTCGTCGTCGATGTTCGATTCGATTGAGCTTCGAGTACCAAATCACCTTTAATCTTTTTAGGAAGCGCACTTTAATTCTTAAATGCTCGAGCCAACCTCTGATATATCTGCATGTGATGCAAGGACTTCATCCTCTTCTCATCCATCAATGCTAACTGCTCAAACCTCTGCGAGGTCCATTCTGGTTCAGGCAAATCTGCTTCTGCTAATACCCGCATGGACTGTATCTCAACTTCCACCAGTAGTACCGCTTCCATTCCATAAACTAGAGAGTAAGACGTAGCTCCTGTCGCTGTTCTCACAGAAGTTCTGTACCCCCACAAGGCATATGGCAGCTTATCAGCCCAATCTTTATAATTCTCTGTCATCTTCACCAAAATCATCTTTATTGTCTTGTTGGCTGCGTCGACTGCCCCATTAGCCTGCGGCCTGTATGATGAGGACTTGTGATGGCCTATTCCATACTTCTGTAGCGTTGCTTTGGTTTCTCCATGAAATTTGACTCCATTATCTGTTACCAAATGATGCGGCATTCCATACCGGAAAATGAGATTCTGAGCTATAAACTTCACCATCTGCTTTGCTGTAACATTGCGGAATGATTCGGCTTCTACCCATTTCGAGAAATAGTCAACTGCCACTATTATAAATCGGTGCCCGTTTGAGGCATTTGGTCTAATTTCCCTGATCATATCAATTCCCCATGCTGAGAAGGGCCATGGCTCTAACAGCCCATGTAACTCTGTATGCGGCAGATGATTCAAATTGTCGTGTGCTTGATAATCATGACAGTGCTTTACCAGCTTCGCGCAGTCGGCTTCCATGGTTGACCAGTAGAAGCATTGTCTCACAATCTTGCGGGACAAGTTCAATCCGTTCATATGTGGTCCACGGACACCTGCATGCACTTCTTCCATTATCTTCTGATCTTCTTCCTTTCTCAAATATTTCAGCTGAATACCATTGGCCTGCCTCTTGTAGAGTTCTCCCTTCAGACTCACATACTGAGAAGCCAGTTTCTGAATGGCTATTCTATCCTTTCTGCTAGCTTCTTCTGGGATCTCCCCATATTCCAGATACCTTTGAATATCATGGTACCACAGTTTTCCATCATCGACCTCTACTTCCAAGATTCTATCTATCTCATAAACCGGCTTGCTTGCCGTTGTCAACACGAGTGGTCTCATCACCAATTTCTCTGGATTTTCCCAAGTTACGGCCAATGTTGCCAATGGATCTACCATCTGATTTTCTTCCCGCGGAAAGTGTTGAAATTGTAGTCAGGGATAGTCTGTGCCAGACTTCTGAGATGGAACAAGTACGGCTTCAACCGTTCTTCCTTAGCTCCCATTCTCTTTGTATCTGTTAGATCACCAACATTGAATCTCCATAGACTTCCACATTCTTAGCTCTCAAGGCTATTAATTCCGTTAATCCGAATACACATGCTTCATACTCAGCCATGTTGTTAGTCACTCCTCCGAATGTCAACCGCTTGGCCATAGGCAAAGTTTCTCCCTCATGGGTGACTATTACAATCCCAATTCCGGCTCCTTTGTAGTTCACTGCTCCATCAAAATACATCTTCCATCCTTGGACTGCTATAGCTTGGATTTCTTCATCGGGGAACTCAAACTTGTACTGATGCCCTTCAACAGGTTACAATGCCAAGAATTCTGCCACGGCTCGTTCTTTGATCACCTTAGAAGTGAGATACTTGATGTCGAATTCTATCAACAGTACTAACCATCTACCCAGCTTTCCAACTAGTGAAGGTACCGAATGTAGATACTTCAAAGGATTCTCCTTTGCAACCACTTAAATCTTGTAAGACTGGAAAGTAGTGGCGTAATTTCCTAGACACCCATACTACTACTAGATAAATCTTCTCCACTTCCTGATAGCGAGTTCGTACGGAAGCAGTTTCTTACTGAGGTAATAGACAATATGCTCTACTCCTGTCTCATCGGCTTGTACCATCATCGCCCCCAGCACTTCGGGTTCAATAGCCAAATAAAGCACCAAAGGTCTGCCCTGTCTCGGAGGTCTCAGAACGGGAGGCTTCACCAAATATTCCCTTATTCTGTCAAATGCTTCTTGACACTGCTCGTTCCACTTTACCGGCTGATCTTTCCTCAACAACTTGAAGATGGGCTCACACACTGACGTCAACTTGGCAATGAACTGACTGATATACTGAATTTTCCCAATGAATGCTCTAACCTCTTTTTTCCTAACCCAAAGGGTATCTATGATGGCTTTTAAGACACAAGGGTTAACATGATGCATGTTTGCATGAGATGCATGAGATGTATGCGATGCATGGAATATATAGGTCTGCCCATTATCATTTTAAAGTATTCAACCACACCATCGCGCGGTGCAAACTTGTCCCAGTTGAAAAGGCCCAACAGGTTTACACTTTGCGATGATATGGCTAAATGACTTCAAATAATAAGAGGCTCATTCACAAAATGGCCCACCGGTATTTTAGAAGCTTTTGGCTCAACTGTCAAAGGACATGAACTCGTGCCAGTTTAAATGGCCCAACAAGTTCACATCTTCTGACAAAAGGTCCAACTGGATCCAAATAACGGCGGTCCACCACATTAATAACAAATAACTTCTACTGTTCTTTATGGCTAAGGTTCATGAGTGGGTTCACGGGGTGCGGACAAAGGCTCTCGCTGAAGAAGGGTTGCCCA
The DNA here is from genome assembly GCA_019454045.1 of Zanthoxylum bungeanum. Taxonomy (NCBI): domain Eukaryota; kingdom Viridiplantae; phylum Streptophyta; class Magnoliopsida; order Sapindales; family Rutaceae; genus Zanthoxylum; species Zanthoxylum bungeanum. Next base: position 17,827 of record SKCR01027247.1, on the reverse strand, counting down.
CAACTAGGACTCCCCACTCAAGGGTTCAAGCGACCAAGTGAGCACACCCTTTTTATACCTTATGGTACGTGCCATCGAGTTATGGTGTGTGATTGACTGTCGAATGGATTTCCCATTATAGAGTCCATAGAGGGAGGGTGGAGCGAGGCTCTCTTAAGTACCCAAGCCTCTTATGCTCTTATCGCTTGGTGACAGGAATAAACTAGTCTATCACAACAAGCTACGGGTAATGATTATGTAGGTGCCTTCGCATCTTTTCCTCGAAAGGTAGTGAATGAAGGAAGAAACCCAACCATCACCTAGCTTTAACAAAGCCTTTGATTAACCCCCTCAACCCACTATAGAAACGATCAATTAAAGCACAAATTATACACATCACAAGACATGATTTCAGGGCCGATTCTCTATCCCAATGGAGTAGCCAGACTGTAGGACACAGAACTTGGGCGACGTATGCTGTTCTAGACTCGCGGCCTAGTGGGAGTACGGAATAGTCTGTAGGGAACTAAACCGAAGAATAATAGAGTCACCACCCGGTGTGAACCGGGACATAGATTTAAGGCCGCACTCACCCCTCGCAAGGGAAGACCTCAAACCATTGGGTTCGGAATGGTCCCATACTTATGTCATTGTGATGACATAAATTGTGCAATAAATCAACAGTATCTACTCAGTAATCATGTTCAAAGGTCACTTAGATCTAATATGCTTCCGCTAAATAAACTTTAATCTAAGTTTGCATGCTTGAAAGTAAGTCTTTAAACAACAAACACACAATATCACACATCGAATATATCGACATCAAACCAACATAAACAAATAATTACTTAAACATGAATATAAACTAAACTAAACATCATGCATAACGAGTAAAGAAACAACATTCATAAATAACATAATCATGCTTTAAAATTAAATAACGAAACTAAATTAAATCATGTTTAAAATAATAAATAAACAACCTAGAACTATGACATGCTCAAATACAAATTTGGATGAGACGAGATACGTGTATCTCAAGTGGTACGTGGCGTTGTATCCCGAGTGCAGACCATACTACCGTCCATTCGAAATCGGCTATGGAATTTACGTCCGGGTTTCCATCCGATATACCACAAAAGGGAACACATATCCCGTTCATCCACCAATCACATCATGCCTCAAACGACTCTCATGCAATAATATTTTAAAATAAAATAAAATAAAATGAAAGAAGATAAGTAAAAAGGTGCCCTCAGGTCTAACCTCTTTTGTCATCTCAAGAAAGGGCGTTACACTTCCGTTGGAAGGGTGATTGATCTGATGCTTTTCCAATTTGTCCACTCAACGTCTTTCCTCATTGTTTTGATGCTTGGACTGCTGTTTTAAGTCCGTTTCGCTGCTGTTTTGCTGCTACGTTTCAGGTCACTGTTTTGGTCGCTTTGTGGACTGTTTTGGGTGATTTGAGAGGCCAAAGGGGTGCGATTTTTGGTGATTTGAGAGGCCAAAGGGGTGCGGTTTTCGGCTATGGAATTTACGCCCAAACAGTCCAGAAAACACTCACTGCAAAACCGATCAGGTCAATGGGCTGATTTGCAGCAGTAAAGGTGCAATGCAGTGAGTGTTTTCTGGACTGTTTGGGCGTGAATTGAAGGGCAGTGTTTGGAGGGTTGTTCTGTGCGACTTTAGGGATGTGTAGGGGACTGTTTTGGCGTGGTTTAGGGGCTGTGAATGGCGGCTAAGATGCGGCAATGGAGGCTTGTGTTTAGGGCTTGGGAGTGAATGGTGCAAGGGTGAAGGATGGTGCACGGCAATGGAGGGTATTCTTGGCTTGATGATTCGGCAATGGAGGCTTCAAGGGGAACTTTGGGGCCTGCAAGGGAGGCTTAAAAGAGTGCTTTAGGCGTGCTTGAGGGATTTGTGAGTTAGGGTTGTGAATGGTGTTGAAGGGCTATTTTTATAGGTAAAGGAGATGATGCTACGTTAATAGTGAATTCGTTAGCGACGTGAATAGTGAATTCGCTAGGCGTAATCATTAATTACGATGTGAATAGTGAATGGTGGTGAAGGGCTATTTTTATAGGCAAAGGAGACGACGTGAATAGTGAATTCGCTAGGCGTAATCATTTAATTACGACGCAACGGATAAATCGTTAATTTGGAATTAATGAACCCAAGCCCGAGTGTGATTGTGAGCGCATTCGTATTTCGAATTCGAGTGCGGCACGCAAGTCACATCAAGCGTCAAGTCATTCGTCACATCAAAACGTCAAGTCATTCGTCACATCAAAGCGTCAAATCAAACGTCACTTTGAGTGATGTGATATTTGATTGATTGATGTGAGTGATTGATTGATTGAAAGACAACATGTCACTTTAATAAAGTGATGTTGATATGAATAGTGATAGACAAGATGTGTGCATTGATGGCTTTTTGTTGTTTGACTTTTTAAAAGCAAATTCAAGTGAAATTCATTTGAAATTCACTAAATTGTATAAGATACACTTAAAATGCAAATGCAAATCACTTTTACACACATTCATCTCTCCATTCTTTCTCTATGGTTCACGCCCAAGAGGGCAGTTCACTGCCTGTAATTGGCGTGAACAATGATGGCCATTTGAGGGTTTTGTGGCAAGACCCAAGTGCTAGCACACTCCCGAGAGACATACGAAGGTGTTAGGGACACTTACCCTCGAGCCGGGAATCGTTCGATGAAGATTCAGAGCTCAAAATCTCAGCCCAACTGAAAAAATGCAAGCAGTGGACTGCTCACTGTCTTGGCCGAAAATGAAGGGAATAAATGGTTTTGTTCGTCTTCAATCGTCTCAATCCGAACGATCGATGTGGTATTCCGCAACTCCTTTGAGATGTATTCCACACTTTATCATGCTTGTTTAATGATCTTGGGACCTAGATAATCACCACAATGGCATCAAGAGCCTAGGTGCAAACATGAAATTTTAGGGCTTAAAAATTGGGGGTAAATTTGTTTTGAGCATGATTTGAATGAATTGATTGTTTGAGTATGCTTATAACATTTTTAATTGCATATTGGTTGGATCAATTTGTTGAAATTCATTTGGAATAATTTTCCCCAATATTTAATGTGTTGGACGAATGTGATGTTGTATGGAATTCTTGGAATTTTTGATTTTGGTTTGTTGGATGAATTAGAATTATTGAGGATGATGTTAATTTGAAACTAATTGGATTGGATTTTGAATTGAACAAAAATCCCCAAATTACCTTCACTTGGCCGAATGGAATAGCCCCTTTAATGTCTTGGATTTTTTTTATGAACATTAGATGTGTATGAAATCATTCGGGAAGTTAATTCATTGTCGATTGTGTAATTAATCAGATTGAATTCAAATCGGACAAAATTACCTTCCTTGGCCGAGACTTAGAAGCATGTAAATGGGTTTATTTTTCATTAATGTGTTGGACATGTGATGATGATGTTAAGCATGATTAATGGACTAATTTGATGTTTTGGAAATATCGATCTAGGTGATTAATCATGATTTGCACTTTAGGTTAATTATATTATGAAATTAGATTTTATGAATTTAACTTATTGGACTTTTAAAAGTTGTAAATGGGTTTATTGGGCTTTGTTGTACAAAGTTGGATTTAGGCCAAATGGATTGGATCCAATTGGGCCCAAACCACTTCCGTTAAGCCCAATTGTGACTTAATGAACCTTTAAAGTTTAATTGGGCCTAATGGGCCAAGATTGATTTATGGGCTTATGGGGTAAATCCCGGATTGGATTTTGGTTATTTGATTGACCCGAATTGACCAAAAGTCCACGCCTTAAGAAATCAATTAAAAGCCCATTAGACTTTAATTGAATTGACATTGGACGTTAATCGGTTTTTGAGACGCGTTACGATTAAATTTGGAATTTAAGTCGTAAAAGGTTTATTATTAAAGTGTGATATTTAATTGGAGTTAAATAACGAATTAGAATTGAATTCATATTAAATTGGATTTAATGACGTAGTTTAATTTAATTCGACAATTCGTACTTTGAGTACTTATTCGCAAAACGAGTTTGACTCGAGCAAAATCAAATCATTGTTTGAACATTGGATGATCACTAATTATCAGATTAATTAATTTGATTAGATTGATTGATAATATGTTTTGTGTGAATACATGGTTGTGATGAATGAATAATGTATATCGGATGGATATTATTCGGGTAAGGGTAATTTTGGAAATTGTTGTAATAAATTTGATTTATTAAATTGGACCTGCGTGTCCAGCCTTTTCACCTCTATTCTCTTTGTATTCTCTTCTCACCTATTCCCCTCAATGTAAATGAGGTTTCTTTAGAAGTGTAGTGTAACGGGTAGAAGTAATACAAGTGCTAGCTTGAGAGAGAAATGGAGAGATTTGATCTAGGATCAATGTGTTAAGTATCCATCCGCATATCATTATTATTTATTTTCATATGCACTTGATTATGTATTTAGAATGCATATTTAAGGGTGTATGATGATGAGACCTTAACAAAGATAATAAATTGGTAGCCAATTTGCACGCGAAAAACCCTCGTTCAAATATCACGCGTTTTTCCTTCCATTGAGTGTTTCTTACTCAAGATCCGAGATTGGTATTGGGTTGTTGGCCAAAGTCAAGCCCTTTGTCCGTCAAAGATGTGTTTGAATCACAAGATTTTTGTTCCATATCGGTGTCTTGTCCAAGTTGTGGTTTGTTGGCCAAAGTCAAGACCGCTTCTTGTCACTCGACATTGATTACGAAGCTTTCCATGGTCAATGGGTCGCGCTTGACTGGGATCATTAGGTTTGTTGTGCCAAAGCCAAGGCCTAGTTGATTCAGAGGAAACGGTTAGGGTACATATTGGATATATAGGCATATATACGATATATGTTTCGGACTTGGATGTCCACCTACCGAACCTAGGAATTAGATTGGATCCAATTGATCTTAGAAATCTACCTTGTTAATTATCATACAATTTGTTTGCCAAGTCAAGATTGTGTGACATTTAACGGGATCCTAGCCCACTAGGAAACACGGTTTCCCGAGTACTCGACAGAGGGTTAGAGGCTCGCCGAAAAAAGTGGGAGGCAAGAATTGAATTTGCAATATTCGTTCGATTACTCCCATACGCGCTCAAACAAATATCACTCGTCAAATAATTAAAAGTATTAGTTGGACTAATATTAATGTTGTTTTTTAATTAATATAGTTTGACTATATTCAAATAAATTCAATAAATAGTTGATTTTATAATTGGATTATAGTAATCAATATAATTGAATTAATATTATAGTTGATTGAATAATTAGATTATTACATCATTATAATAAATAGGACCGGAAATAATTGATTAAATAGTTGGACTATTAAAATCAAGAAACATTGAAAGTTGGACATTTAAATATAATCTTGGATTACATATTTAAATGGTTTAAATTTTCCAAATTGGGAATGAAAATTCAGGATGGTCCTGGAAATAATAATAAGTTACTTTATTTGATAAAATAACCTATTATGCCTAAACCCGAAATTGAGCAAGTTAGTAGAACATAATCTTTGGAAGTATTATGTGATGATGACTTATAGTGCTTAATTCAATGTACTTGTTATAAATCTATGTTTAGATTTAAGAAGTATTATATTTGCAATTAATAATTCTTGGAGAATTAATGACTAATCTCAAGGAGATAAAGTCAAACTTTGCAATTAGCTAAGTAGCGCAAGGCGCACTTTACGTCAATATTCTAGAAATCCAAGGCTTGGCCAAAGACTTCTGAAATATTGAAAAGGGGTAAGGCAATATCGTTATTATCTTCTGGAAGATAAAGGACATATCCCGAAGTGGCTGTCGTTTGGATATGGCAGACACGAAGGAATTAAAGAAAGGGCAAGACACTGACTTTAAGAAAGTTTGTCAATATTATGTCCATTACTAGTATTAAATTGGATTTTAAAATACTTAGTATGGTACATAAAATATATATATTGATGTTCAGAATCTGCTGTGAGCAGGATACTGACTTCAAGCTGAGGTTAATCTGCGAATCGGAAACGGGACGAAAGTCGCTTTTCGACCATAGATACCTAAGTTTAGGAACTACCTTCGGGTATGTACCTAAATTAGGAAACTGTTATAATGTAACTAGTTTGACTAGAAACATTATCTCTATATCAGTGTTCAATCCGTTGCGAATGAACCTTTATATTCTAGAACACTAAAGTGTTTTATTATATAAAGATGATATTGAGATAAACACATTAGATGTGAATAACAGTATTTATATTTTGAATATAAATAAAATCTCGAACATATAATATGACAAACTAATAGCTCATACTGATCTGATCAGATGAAACTAATTGTGGCATTGTTGTCTGGGACACAATTAAACAAGAGTCGTATATCCACACTTTTGAAGAGTGGGTACTAGGACTGATTTGACTGATCAAATAAAGTCTACGAATCTAGTTTTTTAGGTAAGGTATCTAAAACACTATTTACTTGGTAAAAGTGCAAGTGCCACCGATTGATAGCCCTATTCATAGTGAAGTAAGTGGGCCCATATCTAGCTAGGCTAGATGTGGATATGAATGTTTCGTGACCTAACGGATGTGGCATCACGTTATGGTTATGTGTTTCTTTTAAGAACACAAATCGGAAACTTTTAGAGTTTCGACACAAAATAGACAAACAGATCGGCTAAAGTATTAAACCATCACGGTAAGACCGTAATGAAAAATACTTAAGCAATAAGTTTCATATATACTTGAAAGAGTATAGTATTCTTTCAAATGAGGACTCCTCCTGGAACACGTCAATTTGACGGTGTGTCCGTACGGAGAAACCGAATTTTGTTGGACATGATAAGGTTAATCATGAGTCGCTCTGAGCTACCTTTTCCTTCAAAGATAAGTATTAACAGTGCAAAACTTATTTTGAATAAAGTTCCATGTAAATTCTGTTTGACAGACTTCATATTAGATATGAACGGGAAATAAACTGGGTTTCACACTCCTTTTGATTTGGGTATGCTAGGCTTACGTTTGGAAGATCCCAACAACAAGACCAAATCGGATAAGTGCCAAATATAGGTTATCCTAGGAAAAACCATAAGTATAGTACTTATACATCTCACTAGAGAATAATTGTAATTGTTGCTCGCCATGCGGTCTTCCTTAGAGGATTACTGATATGCAGTGGTCAGTGGGAGGACGGTATAACTCGATGAAAATCGGAGTAATCCTGTTTAAGGCACGAAGTCCTTAATGGAACACAAGTAGTTCATCAAGGATGAAACTATACCGTTAATCTTCGTATACACAAAAACGTGTAGATCGGAGAGAATCAGAAAACAACCTGGGGTATGGGTTTCTGATCTCACCTCATAAAGATGTCATCTTGTTGAGGTATACCAACCGACTACGTAAGAAGGGGTGATACAAGGTATCGACTTCCGTCATGGCAAAGTGCCATGAGTCCAAAATGGATTCCATGTATAACAACTATGTTTGGACACTAGTTGATGTACCATAAGGCATTGTGCCTATAGGTACTGCATAAGTCTTCAAGGAAGACATACATGGATGGCAACATTACCAACGTACAAAGCTAGGCTTGTAGCGGAAAGGTATCTTATCAACATTATGTTGATTACGGTTCAACCTTTTACCTGTTGCCACGGCAAATCCATTTGGATAATGCTTGCTGAAGCTGCACGTTTCATTTATGAAATATGTCAGTAAAGATCAAAATCGCTTTCCTTAAAAGGAAACCCTTTGGAGGATGTTATAACATCCTGACGATTTTGTCGTACTAAAACCAGTAACAAGGTTTACAGGTTATTCGATCCATGTTTGGATTGAAGCAAGCATTAGGTTCTTAGAATCATCGTTTTGATGTAATCATAATAGTCTATGATTTAATTCAAAACGAAATAATGATTCTTGTGTATATAAGAAGGTTAGTGGGAGCGCACTGACAAGAATGTCCTTTAATAAAATAATGATAATATATGTCATTCTTGGAAATGAAATTCCCATATAAAACAATTGGCAAAAGCTTGGCTTTCGAGAAAATTATCCGTAGAATTCTTGGGAGTAACAACCTTTATTCTAGGAATAAAGATCTACTGAGATAGATTAAGTTGTTAAAACTCTGCGAGAACTTGTACATTGAAAAATGTACATGACCAGATGTCTCATACGCTTTGAGCATATGGATTCACAATCAGGCCAATCCGGATGATGGTCACTGGATTGATGTTAAGAACATCCGTTAGAATCTTAGAGATCTAAGGATGCTGTCTTAATCTATGGAGAAGGAGAACTTGAAGTGACTGGGATCACTACTGTAAGTTTCCAAACCGATAAAACGATTGAAAGTCACAAACGGTAATATACAGTTTGAATTACGGTACAGTGAGCTGGAAATCTTCCAAGCAAGATACTGTTACTGAATAAACAACAAATGCGGATAATTGCAGCAGCTGAGGCAGCAATAGAAGCCATCTGGATCAATAAAAAATCTAATTAGATTAGATATAGTTCTGTTAGCAGCTGAGCTGGACGTCAGCGCAGGCTAAAGAATTAATGGTCTCATCAACGATCCAGATATATACTTTGACTATTCATCTGATTCGTTCGGATCATACATCGTGGCGATGTGATGATAGTATAATCGCATCAGACGATAATCATACAAATCCGCTGACGAAACCTTTGCTCAGCAATTTGAGCAAACGGTACATAGTTCGGGTGTCAAACACTCGAGTGACTGGCTATAGGCCAAGTGGGAGATTGTTGGACAATTATGACCCATAGCGTCACTATTTGTACAGATCATTGTGTTGTTGTACAAATTAACTATGTGACAAAGGAAATTGCACTCTTATCATTTGTGATTAGATCACCAAGATGTATAAATGATGAGAGGTCCTTATGATTTGTTCCTTGATTGAGAATGATATGAGACAGTATCAATCAACGAAGGATAAATCATTAAATATCCCTAGTCAGAGTATTATCGAGATTGGACATCGATAAATATGTAAAAGACTAGTATCGTACTTGTGCGCGTTGTGAGGGCACAAAAGCGTAGTTCTCATATACTTAAGTATTGGATACTTATGCAAGTGCGGTAGGAGGTTGTGTTTCACCGACGGTACGGGACAAACAGCTTCGCTCTGGATAGACCCCATGGAATCCCATTGGTAGTTTGACTATGTGGTCTATGGGAGTCCGACATCCGGGTAGGTGTATTGGTCTTAACCTGAGACTTGCACCGCTAATGCTTACGACAATCAATATACTTTGGTTGAGGTCGTCTAGGGCTTTAACCGGTTCTGTGTACGCCGATACTAGGTATATTGAGAATCGTAGAGTATTGGGTGTGATGTCAAGACGGAAATATCACTCCAGTCATAGTGGAGATGATGTCACGTAGGATACGGTATTAATACTACTAAGTGCTGCGCGGCCATCGGGATATTATGACTAGGTCATGTATATCCGATTATAGAGACTAGTTACCAGCAGACATCCGACATGTGCTTCATAGGGGCAGACACAACTCCAGCCCCAGGCCTAGCACGTGACAGTCCGATACTGGATCGAAATACGCAATACTACGGTATACTACGCTTGATATAGATCACATATCCTGTAAGAATATTTCCGGAGAATTGGGTAGGCATGGCGCTTTGCTAGAAGCAACCTTGTCTTGTGAATCGGTAAAACGTAGTTCTTGGTACGTACTTGTTCGGATAGTCCGATGACCCGATTTACTACCAACATATCCGGGGATCTCTTGGGTTGCGTCCCAATGATACACCGATGAAGTATGACTCGCACTTTAATTAATCTGGGATTAATTCGTTGAGAGAGAAAATTAATCTAGGATTAATTTCAGAGATATTTTATCTAGGATAAAATATTAATAAAAGAGAGATAACGATTAATTTGGAATTAATCGGTAAATTGATATATTTGATATATTAAATGAAATTGGATTTCGACGCGGAATTGAAATGGATTTTAATTTCGGGCGAACGAATTAATTTGGAATTAATTCGTTAGTGACGTGAATAGTGAATTCGCTAGGCGTAATCATTTAATTACGACGCAACGGATAAATCGTTAATTTGGAATTAACGAACCCGAGCCCGAGTGTGATTGTGAGCGCATTCGTATTTCGAATTCGAGTGCGGCACGCAAGCCACATCAAGCGTCAAGTCATTCATCACATCAAAGCGTCAAGTCATTCATCACATCAAAGTGTCAAATCAAACGTCACTTTGAGTGATGTGATATTTGATTGATTGATGTGAGTGATTGATTTATTGAAAGACAACATGTCACTTTAATAAAGTGATGTTGATGTGAATAGTGATAGACAAGATGTGTGCATTGATGGCTTTTTATTGTTTGACTTTTTAAAAGCAAATTCAAGTGAAATTCATTTGAAATTCACTAAAGTGTATAAGATACACTTAAAATGCAAATGCAAATCACTTTTACACACATTCATCTCTCCATTATTTCTCTATGGTTCACGCCCAAGAGGGCAGTTCACTGCCTGTAATTGGCGTGAACAATGATGGCCATTTGAGGGTCTTGTGGCAAGACCCAAGTGCTAGCACACTCCCGAGAGACATACGAAGGTGTTAGGGACACTTACCCTCGAGCCGGGAATCGTTCGACGAAGATTCAGAGCTCAAAATCTCAGCTTAAAACTGAAAAATGCAAGCAGTTGACTGCTCACTGCCTTGGCCGAAAATGAAGGGAATAAATGGTTTTGTTCGTCTTCAATCATCTCAACCGATCGATATGAGTATTCCGCAACTCATTTGAGATGTATTCCATACTTTATCATGCTTGTTTAATGATCTTGGGACCTAGATAATCACCAACATTTCCAACCACCACTTCACCTGTGTGACATATGTAAAGTGGCCCCCACCATTTTGAATTCAAAATTCAAAATGTCTCTACGAACATTTACCGCGGCTCGGATCCGTTTAATCCAATTAAACGAACTTTCATCGCTAAATAATTAAATCTAATTTAATTAAATAACGATGCCTCGTAAATATATTACGAACGTCGTTTACGAATTAATTCTAAATTAATTCGTTCGTTCGTATTAAAGTCCGACTTTAATTTCGCTATGAAATCCAATTCATATTAATATATCTGATATATTAATTTTAGCCCATACTAATAAATTAAATAGAAAAATCAAATTTAACTATTAAATTTATTCTACCGATTAATTCCAAATTAATCGCGTTCTCTCTCTTCCGAACACATTTAATCCCAGATTAAATAATACCTCAATTAATCCCAGATTAATTTTCTCTCTCTTAATTTATCCCAGATTAATTCTAATTAAATCAACTGTCATCGGTGAATCTTTGGGAAGCGACCCAAGAGATCCCTAGATATGTTGGCAGTAAATACGGCCATCTGATTATCCGAATACGTGCGTACCTCGTACCACGTGTTTACCGATTTACAAGACATGTTTGGCTTCTAGCAAAGCACCGTGCCTACCCAATTCTCCAGAAATATTCTTACTGGAATATATAATCTATGTCAGGCGTAGTATACGTAGTATTGCGTATTGCGATCCAATATCGAATGTCACGTGCTAGGTCGGGGCTGGAATTGTGTCTGCCCCGTAGAAGCACATGTCGGATGTCTGGTAACTAGTCTCTATAATCGGACAAATATGACCTAGCCATATCATCCGATGACTGCAGTACTTAAGAGTACTAGTTCCGTATCCTACGTGACATCATCTCCACTATGACTAGAGTGATACTTCCGTCTTGACATCACACCCAATACACTACGATTCTCAATATGCCCAACAGAGGCGTACACAGAACCAGTTAAAGCCCTGAACGACCAAAACCAAAGCATATTGATTGTCGCAAGTATTAGCGGTGCAAGTCTCAGGTTAAGACCAAATACACCTACCCTGACTTCGGACTTCCATAGAAACGTAGTCATACCACCAATGGAATCCCGAGGGGTCTATCCAGAGCGAAGCTGTTTCCGTACCATCGGTAAACAAAACCTCCTATTACACTATTGGATAAAATGACCCATAACGTCACTATTTGCACAGATCATTGTGTTGTTGTAGCAAATTAACTATGTGACAAGAAAATTGCACTCTCATCATTTGTGATTAGATCACCATAGATATATAAATGAAGAGAGGTCCCTATGATTAGTTCCTGGACTAAGAATGATATGAGACAGTATCAGTCCCCGAAGGATTAATCATTAAATATCCCTAGCCGGAGTATTATCGAGACTGGACATCGATAATGCGGAATAGGCTAGTATTGCACTTGTGTGCGTTGTGAGGGCACAACGACATAGTTCTCATATATATAAGTATTGGATACTTATGCAAGTGCAATAGGAGGTTGTGTTTCACCGATGGTACGGGAACAGCTTCGCTCTGGATAGACCCTTCGGAATCCCATTGGTATTATGACTATGTGTCTATGGGAGGCCGAAATCAAGGTAGGTCTGTATAGTCTTAACCTGAGACTTACATCGCTAATATTACGATAATCGGTAGACTTTGGTCTGGTGTATAGGGCTTTAACCGGTTCTGCTTACACACTTCTCGGGTTATCAGAGAGTCGTAGTGTATGGGTGTGATGTCAAGACGGAAGTATCACTTCAGTCATATTGGAGATGATGTCACGCAGGATACGGTATTAGTACTCTTAAGTGATGCGCATCCAATCGTGATATTATGACCAGGTCATGAATATCCGATTATAGAGACTAGTTACCAGACATCCGACATGTGCTTCGGACGGGGCAGACACTTATCCAGCCCCAGCCCTAGCACGTGACTATCTGATACTGGGCCGATACACACAATACAATGGTATACTACGCTTGATACAGATCTTAATATTCTTAGATGAATATGACCGGAGAATTTGGTAGACATCGTGCTTTGCTAGGAGTCGACCTTGTCTCGTAAATCGGTAGAACGTAGTACTTGGTACGTACGTGATTCAGATACGACGACCGTATTTACTGCCAACTTATCCGGGGATCTCATGGGTCGCTTCCCGATCATCCACCGATGACGCCATACTCGCACTCTTGAATAATCTGGGATTATATAGAAGAGAGAGAGGAAAATTAATTTTGGATTAATTACGGAGATATTTATCTAGATAAAATTATCGTCTAGAGAGAGATAACGATTAATTTGGAATTAATCGGTAAATTAATATATTCGATATATTAAACAAAATTAGATTTCGACGCGGAATTAAAATTAGATTTTAATTCGGGCGAACGATTAATTTAGAATTATTCGTTAGCGACGTGAATAGTGAATTCGCTAGGCGTAATCATTTAATTACGACGTGACGGAAAAATCATTAATTTGGAATTAACGAACCAAGCCCGAGTGTGATTGCGAGCGCATTCGTATTTCGAATTCGAGTGCGGCGACGCAAGTCACATCAAGCGTCATATCAATCGTCACATCAAGCGTCAAATCAAAAGTCACTTGGAGTGAATTGATTGATTGATTGATTGATTGATGATTGATGGAATGACTTGCATCACATCACTTTATTAAAGTGACATGTGAATAGTTGATGTAAGTTGGTGTAATAGTGTTTGGAGGGAAAATTTACTTTTGGTTTTATTTAAATCAATTAGTAATTGGTTTTATTATTTTTCTTGGAAATATTATAAAGGCTTTTTGGAAAGCTTTACCAACCACACAACAACTTTCTTCTCTCTCAATTTCTCTCTTTTCTTCACGCCAAAACAGTGTTTTTCTTCACTGGTTTTGAACCAGAATGGCGTGACACATAGGGGAGCAAGAGTGGTTTTTCATGGTGAGAAATCAAGTGCTAGCACACTTAGAGACTTGCGAAGGTGGTAGGGAGGTTCACCCATGAGCCGGGATCCGTTTGACGAGGCTTGGAGCTTCGTTTCTCAACTCAAAATTTTGTTTTTGGAGGCAGTGGACTGCATCATTTTGGTGCCCTTGGCAGTGAGTTTTTTGGCTTGATTCATCTCCAATCGACTCAACCAACCGATGTAAGTATTCCGCTATCTTCGTTGGTGTGTTCACACATTGTTTTCATGTCTTGTTGATCTTGGGACCTAGATTAATTACCAATAATGGTATCAGAGCTTAGGTCAAGCATGAAAATGTAGGGCTTAAAATGGGTATTTTGGATTTAGCATGATTTTATGAAATTGGATGATTGAGCATGTTTAAATGTTGTTGTTATTGAAGATTGATTTGATCCATTTCAAGAAAATGTGTTTGGAACAATTTTCCCCAATTTGAGGTGTTGGCCGAATATGTATGGTGTTGGAATTCTTGGAAGTTTTCATTATAATTCATTGGATGAGTTGTAATGAAGTAGGATGATGTTGATTTGAGATTGAATTGGATTAGTTTTGAATTGAACAAAAACCCCTAATACCTTCACCTTGGCCGAATCTACATTGCCCTATACTGCTTGGTTTGATTTTTTGGACATTGGATGTTTATGAATCATTCGGGAAGTTAATTCGATGTCGATTGTGAATTAATTGGATTTGAATTCAAATCGGACAAAAATGCATCCCTTGGCCGAGACTAAAGAAGCATGTATATGGGTTTGATTTTTCCCTTTGTGTGTTGGAATATGATAATGAATTGATGTAGATTAATTGGACAATTTGATGTTTTGGAAATGTTGATTTAGGTGCTTAATCATATTATAACTTTAGGTAATTAAATTGCTAAATTGGATTTATGTAATTTAATTATTTGCGGCCTTAAAATTGGATTTGGGCTATTAAAGTTGTTATTGGGCTTTGTTGTACAAAGTTGGGTTTAGGCCACATGGATTGGATCCAATTGGGCCCAAAACCACTTCCGTTAAGCCCAAATGCGACTTAATAAACCTTTAAAGTTTAATTGGGCCTAAGGGGCCAAGATTGATTTATGGGCTTATGGGGTAAATCCCGGATTGGATTGGTATCGGTTTGACCGAGTTGACCAAAAGTCCACGCCTTAAGAAATCAATTAAAAGCCCATTGGACTTTAATTGAATTGACGTTGGACGTTAATCGGTCTTTGAGACACGTTACGATTAAATTTGGAATTTAAATCGTAAAAGGTTTATTAAATAAAAGTGTAATATTAATTTGGAATTGAATAGTGAATTAGTATTAAATACATGTTATATTGGCTTTAATGATGTAGTTTAATTTAATTCAAGAATCGTACTTTGAGTACTTATTCACAAAAACGAGTTTGACTCGACACAAAATCAATCGTTGTTTGAACATGGGATGATCACTTAATTATCAGATTAATTAATTTGATTAGATTGATTGATAGCATGCTTATGTGTGGAATACGTGGTTGTGTTGAATGAATAATGTATATCAGATGGATATTAGATGGGTGGGCAATTTTAGAAATTGTTGTAATAAATTCTATTTATTAAATTGGACCTGCGTGTCCAGCCTTATCACCTTCATTCTCTTTGTCTTCTTCTTCTCACCTATTCCCCTAATGTAAATGAGGTTTCTTTAGAAGTGTAGTGTAACAGGTAGAAGTAATACTAGTGCTAGCATGAGTGAGAAAGGGGAGATTTGATCTAGGATCAATGTGTAAAGTATCCATCCACATATCGTTATTATTTATTATTATACTCACTTTATTATGTATTTAGAATGCATGTTTAAGGGTGTATGATGATGAGACCTTAACAAAGAATACTTAAATTGGTAGCCAATTTGCACACGAAAATCCCTCAATAAATATCAAGCGTTTTTTTCTCTTTCCATTGAGTGATTCTTGCTCAAGATCCGAGATTGGCAAGGGGTGTTGGCCAAAGTCAAGCCCTTGTCCGTCAAAGATGTGCTTGAATCATGAGGCTTTGTTCCATATCGGTGTCGTGTCCAAGTTGTGGTTTGTTGGCCAAAGTCAAGACCACTTCTTGTCCATTGACATTGCTTACGAGGTTTCCATGTCAATGGGTCGGGCTTGACTGGGATCACTAGGTTTGTTGTGCCAAAGCCAAGGCCTAGTTGATTCAGAGGAAAAAGTTAGGGTATATATTCGATATATAGGCATATATTAGATATATGTTTGGGTGACTTGGAAGTCCACCTACTGGATCAAGGAGTTGGATGGGATCCAATGATCTTCGAGATCTACCTAGTTAATTATCATACAATTTGTTGGCCAAAGTCAAGATTGTGTGACATTTAACGGGATCCTAGCCCACTAGGAAACACGGTTTCCCGAGTACTCGAATAGGGTTAGAGGCTCGACGAAAAATAGTGGGAGGCAATATTGAATTTGCAACATTCGTTCGAATACTCGCTAAACGCGCTCATCTATATTTTACTCGTCATATAATCAAAAGTATTAGTTGGACTAATATTTTATGTTGTTTAAAAATACATATTTAGTTGGACTAATATACAAACTCATTCGATATATAGTTGATTTTATAATGGATTATAGTAATCAATATAATTGGATTAAAATGATAGTTGATTTTATAATTGGATTATAGTAATCAATATTAAAACTATAGTTGATTAAATTAATTGGATTATTGTAATCATTATAATAAATAGTACCTTATTAAATTGATTAAATAGTTGGACTATTGAAATCAAGAAAGTATTGAAAAGTTGAATATTTAAAATTATATAATCCTTGGGTTAAATGTTTTTAAATGATTTAATTTTCATTGGGAATTAATAATAGGTTACTTTATTAGATAAAATAACTTGTTATATCTAGGCCCATAATTAAGCAAATAAGTAGAGCATAAAATCTTTGGAAGATTTATGTGATAATGACTTTAGTGCTACTTTAATATACTTGACAATAAATCTATTAAAGTCAAAGTTTCAATTGGGCAAGTTGCACAAGGTGCACACCGATTCGATATTCTAAACCTAAGGCTTGGCAAAGTTTGTGAAATATTGAAAAGATAATTGAACATATCCCAAAGTGACTACCATTTGGATATGGAAGACACGAGGGAATTAAAGAAAGGGCGAGGCTCTAACTTTAAAAATATTTGTCAAAGTTATGTTCACTTCTAGTATTGAAATTGGATTTTAAATACTTAGTGTGGTACATAAAATATAGTATTGATGTTCAGAATCCATATGAGCGGGATACTGACTTCGAGCCGAGATTTCTCTGCGATCAAGAACGGGACGAAAGTCGCTGTTTCGACCGTAGATATACCTAAGTTTAGGGAACTACCTTTGGGTATGTACTTAAATTAGGAAATGTTATGATGTAACTAGTTTGACTAGAGACATTATCTCTATATCAGTGTTTAATCCGATGCAGATAAAACCTTTATATTCTAGAACACTAAGTGTTTTTTATATAAAGATGATTACTGAGATAAATAACTTAGATGTAAATAACAGAATTTATATTTTGAAATAAATAAAATCTCAAAATATAAAATGACAAATAAATAGCTCAAATTGATCTGATCATAGAGACTTATTAGTGGCATTGTTGTCTAGGACACAATTAAAAAGACTCGTATATCCACACTTTTGAAGAGTGGATACTAGGACTGATTTGACTATTCAAATAAGGTCTGCGAATCTAGTTTATTAGGTTAAATACCTCAAATACTATTTACTGGTAATAGTAAAAGGGCCACCGATCTGTTAGTCCCTATTCATGGTGAAGTAAGTGGGCCCCATATCTAGCTAGGCTAGATGTGAACATGAATATTTCGTGACCTTAACGGATGTGGCATCACGTTGTGGTTATGTGTTTCTTTT
>SKCR01027246.1:0-61905 GCA_019454045.1 Zanthoxylum bungeanum | reverse complement strand
CGTGCATACCTGGTACCACGTTCTCATCGATTTACAAGACATGGTTGGCTTCTAGCAAAGCAATGTGCCTACCTATTCTCCAGAAATATTCTTTAAAGGAATATGTAATCTATGTCAGGCGTAGTATACGTAGTATTGCGTATTACGATCCAGTATCGAATGTCACATGTTAGGCCTGGGGTTGAAATTGTGTTCTGCCCCGTACGAAGCATATATCGGATCTCTGGTAACTAGTCTCTATAATCGGATAATCATGACCTTGTCATATTATCTCGATAGGTGCAGCATACAAGAGTACCAGTTTCGTATCCTGCGTGATATCATCTCCATATGACTGAAGTGATACTTGCATCTTGACATCACACCCAATACACTACGATTCTCAGTATACCCAGAAGAGGCATACACAGAACCTGTTAAAGCCCCGGACGACCAAAACCAAAGTATACTGATTGTCGTAAGTATTAGCGATGCAAGTCTCAGGTTAAGACAAATACACCTACCCTGATTCGGATTCCCATAGACACATAGTCATACTACCAATGGGATTCTGAGGGGTCTATCAAGAGCGAAGCTATTTCCGTACCATCGGTAAACAGAACCTCTTATTACACTTGCATGAGTATCCAATACCCAAATATACGAGAACTATGCCGTTACGTTTCATAACGCGCACAAGTGTAATACTAGTCTATTCCGCATTATCGATATCCAGTCTCGATAATAATACAACTAGGGATATTTAATGATTAAACCTTAGTGGATTAATATTGTCTCATATCTTATTAATCCAGTACTAATCATATGGACTTTTATCATTTATGTATATCGGTAATCCAATTACAAATGATAAAAGAGCAATTTCCTTTGTCACATAGTTAATTTGTACAACAACACCATGTTCTGTACAAATAGTGATGCTATGGGTCATAATTGTCCAACATTAACATCAATCCAGTGACCATCACCTGGATTGGCCTGATTCTGACTCCAATTGCTCAAAGCATATGAGACACCAGGTCGCGTACATGTATTTCAATGTACGAGTTCTCGGAGAGTGCCAACAACTTTTAGATCTATCCAAGTAGATCCTTATTCCTAGAATAAAGGTTGCCTCTCCCAAGAATGTCTATGGAGAATTTTATTGAAAGTCAAGCTTTCACCGATTATGAACATGGGAATGTTATTTCCAAGAAATAATACATCATCATGTATAGGACATCCAATGTCAGTGCACTCCCACTAACCTTCTTATATACACAATAATCATCTTTGTTTGAATGAAACCATTGCTAGGATATGCCATATACCCAACTTGTGGATGGGCTATATGTACATGTATTTGTAATATTTTCATTAATTAATAAATGACATCTTTATTATACGTGTCTTACATAACATATAGAATCATCAAACACTGTAATAAAGCCCTGGATTAATAAGACGATGGCTTCCACGCCTTATGAGAATCATTACTCTTAAATGTTCCTAGTCATAGTTTTGTGAATAATCTGGGCGTTCATAAAACAGAGAGACTAGCATGATGATATGATCCGCCCTTAAGTGGGGTAGCCGATCTCATAGGCTACTAGCGGAGATCCGTCCGCTTGGTGTATCACATGGATGCATGAGTCACTCGTGTCCATCGAACTGACCGCCGAAAGTTTTCATATGGAGTGTTTATCCCATGTGTCTATGAGAACTTTCACGTATCGATTATATGACTAGTCCTTAGATTGAGGTCTTTACAATCTTATATGTGTATCAAATAACTTTGACATTCTCTTTCCCCGGTTCAAAAATCCGGTCATAAGGGTATGATTGGGTCATTTATTGAAACACATGAAGTTTCTAAAGATACAACAGAGAATCGCCACTCTCTCGGATAATATTTTCTTATAAGAGTAGTATTCCAGTTTGCGGGTTGATTTGTGTGATCAGTGCTTGAGACTGTGGCCACAGCGGAAGAATCATGTGAGATTCTTGGTTAGCACGATCATGACACTATCAACATCATACATTTGACCATATGGGTAGACACTTTCGTACCCTAGGTCAATAGGTGGGGATACAGTGAGGCGAGGGACCGTATCATATGTAAATCGCATACAGAATGGGTATAAATATATTTCCTTCTCATTTGGGGGTCTTGGCATGTTGCTAGATGTCAACATTGGTCATTGAAATCGAACGACCATCTGATCAGAGGATAATTTATGTTCGATTAAATTATCACGATTCATTTCATGTCCAACTTGAGGGGAACCCAAAAGGTCACACACAACAAAGTCGAAATCAATGGTTAACAGTGCACAGTACAAATATGACATCATTTATGATTGCTGTAGGAAATGATCATAAATGGTTCAATGTGTTTAATTATTGAACAGATCATTTATGAGGTTCCATAGTGGCTTAGGGATTGGTGAATGACGATGGGGGCACTTTGGGAATTGAAAAAAAAAACTATTCACGTGAATAGTAACATGAATAGTAAAAAAAATTGTTATTTGTTTTGAATTCCAATTCGGCCCAAACTCTTATTAGGGTTTTATAATCTCATTAAACCACTAAATTAAGATCCAATGGCTAAGATTAAATTAGCTTTTATCCCACATCGAATTCTTAATTAATTTTGTTGTCTTTGGAGCACTATATAAACCAAAGAATTCTTCACAAATTTTTACACCAAACTTTTCATATATTGGGTTTATATAAGTGAACAACTCTAAAGTTTAAGAGTAAGCCACTGATTTTGAGGATCCTTAAGTCTAATTGACTAGAGGAACCTCGAGTTTTAAAAGTTTTGAGGTATTTGCCTAGGCTAGCACCAAGGGCAAAATACATGTGCACTCAGGCGTAGTCTTGCCGTTGAGTTTTGGCTTTGGTGTGTGCATCTTTGGAGGCCACACACTTGGGTGCTCTTGGAATGTGAAAGATTGCTGAGTTCGAGAAAGCTTGTAGATTGGAGGGAGGACTGGAGGAGTCTACGGTTAAACTAAGTCTTTTCTTTCTTTATTTTATTTAAAGTTCTTATTATAGTTAGCATGTTTAGGTTTATGTTCTTTGCATGTTTTATGAGGTTTTATACTTAGAATATATAGTAACATGCCTAGGCTTGTAGAATAATCGAAACAAATGGGTCTTGGGCAAAGCATAAGCGGATAATTTTAATTTTCCGCTGCGCACTCGCGGCCGCTTCCCAACAGTGGTATCAGAGTGCCGTTTTTGTTTTGATTATTTCTCACTCATGTGAACTCGAAATTTGGTGTTTAAAAGCTCGTTGGAAAGCTAACACCCTGACTTAATTTTAAGCACAGGTTTTGCATGATTTGGTTAAGATTTGAATTTGAAATTGCATTTAAAGTTCAGGCGTCTCAGCAGAAAACGTGAATAGTAAATTTATTTGAATAAAATAAAATGCAATATCATAATTAATATTAATCAAAGTTATTTAATGCCTAAAATAATTCCCACATATTAAACTCATATGCTTGATGATTCTATGTATGATTAGAATTGGCATGATTATTTTAGGGTGCAAGTATCTAGAGACTTCTAAGAAATAGAGAGTGTATTGCTTATCCCTTAGCTAAGTAATATTATGTGATGAACATAGAGATTTATTACATTTAAGGCTAATAAATATAAATCACTTGTTTATAATAAAAGACATTATAAAAGATACAAGTGGGTTGGGACCAAGGGTTAATAAGACTTTCCGAACTATTTAATTTAACCAAACGTATTACTAGAGTTAGATAATGATTTGGTTCTTCCTTCACTCACCTACCTTTTTATAGCCAAAAGGAAAACTGTGAAGAGATCTAGATAATCATTTACTCAAAACTTACCTTAAAGCATATTTAAAGTGTTGGACTAATTTGGAGGATCTATTGTTTATTCTTGTCACCAGGCAATAAGAGCCTAAGAGGTAAGGGTATTTAAGAGAGTTCGCTCCACCTTCATCTGGGAAATTTCAATGGAGGAATCCATTTGACAGTTATTCACTTAAACTTGCTAAAATCCTCAATAATAATTGAAGTCTAAAATTTGCCTCCCACTGTAAAGTATAGACCCAAATGGCTTAAACCGTATTGGCATGACTAGGCTTTACCAGACTGACCAATACCAATTTGTCCCTAAATCGTACTATTGACAATGGATTGACTTTTCTGAGTCATAAGACGCAGCGACCCTTAAGCGTGGTCTTATAACTTTGTGGCAAAGATTGGGTGTCCACAAGGACTAGCATAAGCTATGGCATGTTTGATTGCCCAACCCAATGATCAAGGAATTGTGATTTATATCATAAATTGGTTGGGAACCTACCTAATTATCATATTTTATAACGACCGGCCCTAGTCAGAGTTATGAAATGATGATAATGGGATCCTTGCCCATAAGAAATCCATCATATTAGGGTTGATGCAATTTACTTAAAATTTTAAAACAATTGAGTGGGAGCAACTTCATAATATTAAAAGCCCATGTTATTATGAAACATTAATGAAAACATATTCCTAATTTTAACATTTTCTCGTAACAGGTGGGTTAAAAATTTCACAAACATTCAAATGGCAAACAGAGTATCACTTCGTTCCATCCTTGATGAGCAAAAGCTCAAAGGACAACTGCAATGACTGGTTTAGAAACCTTAAAATTGTCTTACGAAAAGAAAAGATTTTCTATGTTCTTGAAAGACCATTTCCCCTGAACCCGCAGAAGATGCTGACCAAGATACATTTGATGCTTGGAAGAAACACGTCGATGATGATGAGCAAGCAGTTTGCATAACGCTTGGCTCTATGTCGGACGAACCTCAGAAAGCTCAAGAAGATATGGATGCTCAAACCATTATCTTTCACTTGAAGGAGTTGTATGCAACTTTCGTTCATACCGTGAGATTCCAAGTGTCATGTGTCTTATTCCAAACAAGGTATAAGGAAGGATCTGTTAGTGGACATGTGCTTAAGATGATTGGCCACATTGAAAAATTGGCCAACCTCGGGTTCATCATGGATCATGAGATAGGTCACGATCTAATTCTTCAATCCTTACCAAAATAATTCTCTAACTTCATCATGTAGTTTCATTTGTCTGATAAAGAAGCTACTTTAGCATAATTGCACAATCTGATAAAGCAAGCAGAGAATGACTTGAAATCGGAGCTTAAAACCTCCGTCATGCTTACGGGTACGGACCTGAAGCCTCGAGGCCCAAAGAAAAATAAGGGCAAGGCCAAGGCTCCAGATCACCTAAAGCCTAATGGTAAGGTGGAGAAAAAAAGGGAAAGGGAAATGTTTTCTTGTGGAAAGAAGGGTCATTGGAAGAAAGACTGCAGATCCTTGAAAGCCAAGGACGCTAGGGAAGCCCAAGAGGCCAAGATCCCAATGCTTCAGGTATTGTTGTATATGATTGAACTATATTCTCAAACTCTGAACCTTCTACTTGGGTGCTTGACACCGGTTGTGGGACTCACTTGTGTAACAATGTGCAGGGCCTGAGAAACATTAGGAACTCCGTCATGGGGAGGTTGACTTACGCATGGGTAATTGAGCAAAACTGGCTTCATTGTGCGTGGGGACTTATTCATTAGTTTTGCCAATGGTTTAGTTTTAGACTTAGAAGATTTGTTTTATGTATCTTCTCTAGTAAAGAACATCATTTCAATTTCTTCTTTATGTAATAAAGGTTTTTCATGCCTAATAAGTTGTAATGAATGTTCTATTTATTTCAATGAAATAAAATATGGAGATGGTATTTTCAATAATGGTATCTATGTCTTACAAACTAACAAAGAATGTTCAACCTCCAATATATACAACGTTAACTCGAATAATCTCAATGAATCACTTCTATGGCACAGTCACTTAGGTCATATCAATGAAACAAGATTGACTAAGCTACATAAGGATAGGTATTTCAAATCCTTCAAATATAAACCTTATGGAACTTGTGAGTCTTGTTTACTTGGTAAAATAACCAAATTACCCTTCAAAGGTAAAGGACAGCGTGCAGCGGAGACATTAGAACTCATACACTCTGATGTATGCGGACCAATATCAGTCACCGCTAGAGGTGGATTCTCCTATTTCATTACTTTTATCGATGATCATTCGCGATATGAGTATGTGTACCTTATGCGGTACAAATCTGAAGCCTTTGAGAAATTCAAAGACATCAAGGCTGAAGTACAAAACCAGCTTAATAAAAGTATTAAGTCACTAAGGTCTGACCGAGGTGGTGAATACTTAAGCAACGAATTTCAAGATTACTTGAGAGAAAATGGCATTGTTTCCCAGTGGACTCCTCCGGGAACTCCATAGCATAATGGGGTCTCCGAAATGAGAAATCGGACATTATTATATATGGTCCGATCAATGATGCCAAGCACGGATCTACCTATTTTATTTTGGGGTCTTGATTTAGAAACTGCAACACTACTACTAAACCAAGTTCCTTCCAAGACTGTTAGTCAAACACCATGAGTTATGGTCTGGGAAACGTCCTAGTCTTAGTTATCTAAGAGTTTGGGGATGTGACGCATATGTCAAGCTCACACAAACTAACAAATTGGATGATAGGGCAGTTAAATGTAAGTTTGTAGGATATGCCTTGAACTCAAGAGCATAATGTTCTACGTCTCAAATGAACAAAGAACATTTGTCTCACACGAAATGCTAAATTTCTAGAGAATGAATTCCTTCTCAAGAATATAGTGGGAGTATACTTGACCTCGATGAGGTACGAGAAGAACAAACTAACATAGAACTAAACCCCAGGCCCCTCAAAAGGACAGCGACGGAACAACCACAAGGTTATGAACTCATAAGGTCTGGTAGGGAAAGACATGAGCCTGAAAGATATGGTTTCCATATTGATGAGGAACATGATCAGGTCATTGATAATGAGATCCCACCAGTTATGACGAAGCAATGCGTGACATTGATTCAGTCATCCGAAATAGACTCTATGTATCATAATCAAGTTTGGGACTTGGTAGATGCACCTGAAGGGATAAAACCCATAGGCTGCAAGTGGATTTACAAGCATAAAACTGATGCAGAAGGCAACATCCAAACCTATATCTAGATTGGTGGCGAAAGGTTATAGACAAATCCAAGGAATTGACTATGACAAACCTTCTCGCCTGTTGCAATGATAAAGTCCATTCGAATTTTACTGGCACTAGCTGAACACTTTGATAATGAGATTTGGCATATGGATGTCAAAACAGCTTTCCTTATGGGAACCTCGTAGAGGAAATCTATATGACACAACCTGAGGGGTTTGCATCTAAGGATGATCATAATAAAGTATGCAAGCTTAAACGATCCATTTATGGACTCAAGCAAGCCTCCAGTAGTTGGAATATACGATTTGATGAGACAATCAAATAATTTGACTTCATCAAAAATATAGACGAGCCTTGTGTTTACAGGAAACGTAGTAGGAGTGCTGTTGTATTTTTTATATTATATGTCGATGACATATTAATCATCGGGAATGATATTCCCATGATGCAAGCCACCAAGCAATGGTTATCTCGGAATTTCTCCATGAAAGATTTGGGAGAAGCAGTCTACATCCTCTGCATTAAGATCTACCGTAATAGATCTAAGAGGTTGTTAGGACTTTCTCAATCTACGTACATAGATAAAGTTTTGAAAAGGTTCAAAATGGAAGATTCCAAAAGAGGTAATTTACCTACTTGTCATGGAATCAAATTATCTAAGGAGCAATGTCCACATACTCCTTCAGATAGAGAGCGTATGAGTAGGATCCCTTATGCTTCAGCAATAGGATCGATCATGTACGCCATGCTATGTACAAGACCTGATGTCTCTTATGCTCTTAGCGTAACGAGCAAGTATCAGGAAAATCCTGGTGAGCAACACTGGACAGCTGTCAAAACAATCCTCAAGTATCTGAGAAGAACTAAGGATGTGTTTTTGACATACGAGATTGTTTTGAGATGAAAGTCATTGGTTACTGTGATGCGAGCTTTCAGACCGATAAGAATGACAATAGATCGCAAACAAGATATCTGTTTACTTGAATGGCGGTGCTGTCAGTTGGAAAAGCTCAAAGCAGTCAACTACAGCGGACTTCACCACTGAAGCCGAGTATATTGCAACATCTGAGGCTGCTAAAGAACCAGTCTGGATAAAGAAGTTCATTACGGAGCTGGAAGTGCTTCCCATGTTAAAGAATGGCGTCATGATGTACTGTGACAACACGGGCACCATTTCTCAATCAAAGGAACCAAGGTCCCACCAGAAATCCAAGCATGTACTCTGGCGATTTCATCTCATCAGGAAGATTGTTGAGAGAAAATAAGTTATTATAGAGAAAATACCCACAGAAGATAATCTTGCAGATTCTCTGACTAAATGGCTGACTCAACAAAAACATGATAGGCACACCCAAGAGTATGGTGTCCAAATTCATACTAGTTGGCTATAGTGCAAGTGGGAGATTGTTAGGGCTATGCCCTATACCCAACTTGTGGATGGGCTATATGTACATGTATTTGTAATATTTTCATTAATTAATAAAATGGCAATATTTATTATATGTGTCTTACATAACTTATATGAATCATCAAACACTGTAATAAAGCCATTGGAGTAATAAGACGATGGCTTCCACGCCTTATGAGAATCATTACTCTTAAATGTTCCTAGTCATGGTTTTATGAATAATCTGGGGGTTCACAAAGCGTAGAGACTAGCATGATGATATGATCGGCCCTTAAGTGGGGTAGCCGATCTCATAGGCTACTAGCGGAGATCCGTCCGCTTGGTGTATCACATGGATGTATGAGTTGCTTGTGTCCTTCGAACTGACCGCCGAAAGTTTTCATATGGAGTGTTTATCCCATGAGTCTATGAGAACTTTCATGTATCGATTATATGACTAGTCCTTAGACTTAAGGTCTTTACAATCTTATGTGTGGATCAAATAACTTTGACATTCTCCTTCTCCGGTTCAAAAGATCCGGTCATAAGGGTATGATTGGGTCATTTATTGAAACACATGAAGTTTGTAAAGATAAAACATAGAATCGCCACTCTCTTGGATAATATTTTCTTATAAGAGTATTATTCCAGTTCGCGGGTTGATATGTGTGATCAGTGCTTGAGACTGTGGCCACAGCGGAAGAATCATGTGAGATTCTTGGGTTAGCACGATTCATGACACTATCAACATCATACATTTGACCATATGGGTAGACACTTTCCGTACCCTAGGTCAATAGGTGGGGATTGTAGGCACTGCATTTTTGCATATAAGTCCCGATGATGAGTCTCGTATGGAGACACTACCTCTTTAATTGTGAAAGTCGCGGGAAACGGATGTCGGAAGGGAAAAGCCAAGAATTGACATTTTTGTTGGATTTAATTCACTGGATTAGCTTCGAATTCGCTTGTTGGACCTTCGTTTCAAAACACACCCAAGCCCACACATCACTAAACCAAACAAAACCCAAGCCCACCAAGACAAAGCAACTCACGCCCAAATCACCATAAACCACACGCCCATACACTTCCCAAATAATTAAAACATATTTAAAACATAAATTACATTAAATTAAATTAAATCCAATTAAAATCTAATTAAATTAAATCCTTAATTTAAGCAAATCTCTTCATAATTTAAATAATTCACTCACCAAATTAAAGACATTCCCACCTAAAATACAAATATCCTTTCCTTTAATAAATTAATTAAAATACACACATATTTAATTGATTTGTTTCCAAACATAAAAATTCCATGCACAATAGGAACCCTAATTGACAACTATAAAAATAACACAAAAGGGGCTTCCCCTTAAGCTCTCACATAATCGGCCATTGACAAAAGCAACAACCCCTCTCTCTTCTCTCTCTAAAACTAAAACAAATAAACCCTACTTAGGCTCCTTCTCTCTCGGCAGTGACCAAGAAAAAAACAAGAATAACCCCTAATCTTCATCTTCCTCAGAGCCCCTCACAAGCCTTCACGTTACTATTCTTCACACCAAAATCCCCTTTCAACGCCACAAACCCACTTTCCTGACCACGTAACCACGTAGCAGCCTTTGACTCTCCACGCACTAATAGCACACCCACAGCCAATTCATGCCACAAGCATACACTCAAAGCCTGCCTCACACACGCCATATGCCCCCTCACGTTGTTAGCTTCAATTCACACCACAAGCATACACTCTGCAGCCTCCAAAAGCGCAACCAGCCTCCCATTAATCCACGATACTGCCCTTCAATTCACTGCCCACTTCACGCCTAAAATCCCCCTCAACCCTGCAGCCTTTATACACACAAACCAGCCCCCTAACTAGCCAACAAACTAGCGCATATACCAGCCAGAAACTACCGCATATAACCAGCCAGCAAACTGCCTGAAACAGTCCCAATTTTACCGTGAAAACAGTCCCTAAACTACCCCGAAACTGCACCCTTAAATCACCCCGAAAACAGTCCCAGAATTAACCCAAAACAGCCTCAAAAACACAACAAAAACTGACCCTAAACAGCAGTGAAACGGAGTAAAACAGCAGCCCAAACAGCGAAACAGTGAAGGAAAATGTTGAACCAGTGAACCGAGGAGTTGCGGAGCATCAACCTTCCGACGGCCGTGTAACGCGTTTCCGAGAGATGACTTAAGAGGTTAGACCTGAGGGCACCCCTTTTATTTATTATCCTTTATCTTTTATTTATTTTATTACTTTATTTCTCATTAGTATTGTGGATTGGTGTATGATGTGATTTCTGGATGAACGGAATATGTGTTCTCTCTTGCGATATATCGGATGGAAACCCGGACGTAAATTCCGTAGCTGAATCTGAATGGACGGTATGGCGGTTTGCACTCGGGATACAATGCCACGTACCACTTGAGAGACACACATATTTCGTTTCATCCAACCTTGTGTTTGAGCATGATTTAGTTTAGTAGGTTATTTATTTTTAAGCATGATTTAGCCGTAGGTATGTTATTTCTTTATGCATGATTTAGTCATTTTCTTTCGCAATAGGAGTTTAATTTACGTTTATGTTTAGATTGTTATTTATTTTTCGTGTTTGATAATTCAACATGCTCATGAGAT
Source organism: Zanthoxylum bungeanum (assembly GCA_019454045.1). Lineage (NCBI taxonomy): Eukaryota > Viridiplantae > Streptophyta > Magnoliopsida > Sapindales > Rutaceae > Zanthoxylum > Zanthoxylum bungeanum. The sequence goes on along the minus strand of SKCR01027246.1, from coordinate 50,787 downwards.
TATTGTGTGATATCGTATGTTTGTCGTTATGATGACTCACTTTTAAAGCATGCAAACTTAGATGTAGGATTTATCTTTATGAATGCGAACTAGATCTAGGTTATTCTTGGATACATATGTTGTGTAGATTCGGTTAAGTTATTGCACAAATCATTTCACTACAAGCGGCATAAGTAGGGGACCATTCCGAACCCAACGGTTTGAGGTCTTCCCTTGCGAGGGGTGAGTGCGGCCTTAAATCATTTTCCCGGTTCACACCGGGTGGCGACTCCATTATTCTCCGGTTTAGTCCACCATGGGCTACTCCGTACTCCCGACTAGGCCGCGAGCCTGGAACAGCGTCGCCGATTTCTGTGTCCTACAGGGATACAGTGAGGCGAGGGACCGTATCATATGTAAATCGCATACATAATGGGTATATATATTTTTCTTTCTCATTTGGGGGCCTTGGCATGTTGCTAGATGTCAACCTAGGTCAATGAAATCGAACGACCATCTGATCGGAGGATAATTTATGTTCGATTAAATTATCATGATTCATTTCATGTCCAACTTGAGGGGAACCCAAAAGGTCACACACAACAAAGTCGAAATCAATGGTTAACAGTGCACATTACAAATATAACAGCATATATGATTGCTGTATGAATTGTTCATAAATTGTTCAATGTGTTTAATTATTGAACAGATCATTTATGAGGTTCCATAGTGGCTTAGGGATGGGGGCACTTTGGGAATTGAAAAAAAAAATTATTATTCATGTGAATAGTAAAAAAAATTGTTATTTGTTTTGAATTCCAATTCGACCCAAACTCTTATTAGGGTTTTATAATCTCATTAAACCACTAAATTAAGATCCAATGGCTAAGATTAAATTAGCTTTTATCCCACATCGGATTCTTAATTAATTTTGTTGTCTTTGGAGCACTATATAAACCCAAAGAATTCTTCACAAATTTTTACACCAAACCTTTCATATCTTGGGTTTATATAAGTGAGCAACTCTAAAGTTTAAGAGTAAGTCACTGATTTTGAGGATCCTTAAGTCTAATTGACTAGAGGAACCTCGAGTTAAAAGTTTTGAGGTATTTGCCTAGGATAGCACCAAGGGCAAAATACATGTGCACTCAAGGCGTAGTCTTACCGTTGAGTTTTGGCTTTGGTGTGTGCATCTTTGGAGGCCACACACTTGGGTGGCTCGTTGGAACGTGGAAGATCTTGCTGAGTTCGAGAAAAGCTTGTAGATTGGAGGGAGGACTGGAGGAGTCTACGGTTAAAGTATGTCTTTTTCTTTCTTTATTTTATTTAGAGTTCTTATGATAGTTAGCATGTTTAGGTTTTTGTTCTTCGCATGTTTTATGAGTTTTATGCTTAGAATATATAGTAACATGCCTAGGCATGTAGAATAATCAAAACAAATGGGTATTGGGCAAAGGGAAAGCGGCATAATAATTTTAATTTTCCGCTGCGTACTCGCGGCCGCTTCCCAACAATCATATACCATTATGATCTCATCAAAACGTTGGTTCCAAGAACACAATGCTTGCTTCAATCCATAAATGGATCGAATTAACTTGGAAACCTTGTTTGCATGTTTCGACACGATAAAACTGTCAGGATGTTGTAAACATCCTCCAAAAGGTTTCCGTTAAGGAAAGCGATTTTGACGTTCAGCTGCCATATTTCATAAATGAAATATGCAGCACTTGCAAGCATTATCCGAATGGATTTAATCATGGCAACGGGTAAATGGTTTCGTCGTAATCAACACCATGTTGTTGACGATACCATTTCGCTACAAGCCTAGCTTTGTACATTTGTATGTTTCCATCCATGTTTGTCTTCACTATGAAGACTCATTTTCTACCAATAGGCATAATGTCTTCTGGTATATCAACCAATGTCCAAACTTGGTTGGTATACATGGAATCCATTTCGAACTTCATGACACTTTGCCATAAACCAGAGTCGATACCTTGTATAGTTTCCTCATACGTAGTCCGTTCGTCTTCCTCAATAAGATTGACATCTACATGAGGTGAGATCAGAAATCCATACCTCTTAGGTTGTTTCCTGACTCTCTCCGACCTACGTGGTTCTTGTGTATTAGAATATTGTGGTACAGATTCATCCATGATGAACTGTTCGTGTTCCGTAAGGTGATCGGTGCCAGGATCAGTATTACTCTGATTTTCATCGAGTTCTACTTTCCTCCCACTTACTACTGCATTTAGGTATTCCTCTTAGGAAAATCGCATGGAGAGCAACAAATATATTTGTTCTCTTGTGAGTTGTAGAGGTAATATCCTTTGGTTTCCCTATGATAACCAATTACAAGTAGGCGCTAATCTTATTTGGGTTCTAGTTCGGTACCATCCAAACATATGCCCAGCATTCCCAAATCTTCAGGAATCTGAAACCTGGTTTCTTTCATGTCTATATTTTATATGGAGTCTGTCCAACAGACTTTTACGGAACCTTATTCAACAATAAGTGTTGCACTATTCAATGCGTATCCCGTGAAGGAAATTGATAGCTCAGTGCGACTCATCATTAACCTTACCATGTCCAACAAAGTTCGGTTTCTCCGTTCGGACACACCATTCAATTAAGGTGTTCCGGGAGGAGTCCACTGTGAAAGAATACCATACTTTTCAAGTAATCGAGAAACTTATTGCTCAAGTATTTTCCACTACGGTCCAACCGTAATATCTTAATACTTTTGCCCGTATGTTTTTCTACTTCGTGTCTAAACTCTTTGAATTTTATCAAAAGTTTCTGATTTGTGTTTCATAAGATACACATAATCATAACGTGATGCAACATCCGTAAAGGTTACGAAGTACTCATAAACACCTCTAGCCTAGCTAGACATGGGCCCACATTCGTCACCATGAACGAGGGGTAAACAGCTCGGTGGCACGTACACCCTTACGGCTAAAAGGTGTTTTAAGCACTTTGCCTAATAAACAAGATTCGTAGACGTCATATGATTTAGGATCAAATCCGTCCAAGTATCCATTCTTCGAAAGTGCGGATATACGAGTCGTGTTAATGTGTCCCAGACAACAATGCCACAAATAAGTCTCATCTGATTTATTCTGTTTGAGCCATTTGTTTGTCATGTTATATGTTTGAGATTTGTTTATATTCGAAATATAAATATTGTTATTCACATCTATGTGTATATCTCAATATCATCTTTCTAAATAAAACACCCAATGTTCTGGAACATAAAGGTATACCCGCAACGAGTTAAACTAGATATAGAGATAATGTTTCTAGTCAAATTAGGTACATTATAACACTTTCCTAATTTAAGTACATGCCCAAATGGCAGTTCCAAAACTTAGGTTCCCACAACCAAAACAGCGACTCTCGTCCCGTTTCTGACTCTAGGTCGATCTCATCTGAAGCCAGTCTCCTGCTAATCAGCAGATCTCGCACATCAGTGCATACGTATATACCACATCCAGTATTAAAAATCCAATTTTAAAAACAGTAGTGGACATGTTTATGACAAACATACCTGAAGTCGGAGCCTTGCCCGTCTTCACATCCTTCATGTCTACCTTATCCATACGACAGTCACGCTTCCAGTGACCCTGTTTGCCACAGTTTAAGCAGACACCTTGGGATATGTCCTTTGTCTTACCAGAAGACTGAGATGATTTTGCCTTTGCCCCTTTTTCCACATCCCCAGAAGCCTTTGGCCAAGCCTTGGCCTTCTGGGATGTCGAAGTAAGATGCGCCTTATGCTTCTTGCCTTTTAGAAGCTTTGGCTATGCCTTCTTGAGCATAGTCATTAACTCTCCAAGAGTTTTCTCTTGGTTCAAGATGAACCCACCCCAGCATTCGGGCAGAGACTGTAAGATCAAATATATAAAAGTCTCGGCCTCGTAGGTAATGCCCAGCTAACCTAGCTGTTTGATGTCAGCAATCTTCTGCGACACCTAGTGAGCGAAAGAGCTTCTTTTGCAATTCATACTTCTAAGATCTAAGGTTAGATCTATGAAGATCCTTCAATTTCAATATCATACTATAAGGATCCAATCCTTTGTTCTGACAACAAAATTAAAGAGTCGTTACGGCAAGCATGACGGATTGAGCACTAAAGTTATCATCACAATGAGTTTTCTAAAGCTCATGTTCTACTATTTGCTCAACTTCGGACTCAAGCCCGAGAGGTTTCTCTATCCAATAGAGTAACTTTTCAGATCCCGGGACTATCCTGAGATTCATTTCCCAATCTGGAAAATTATGCCGTTAAAGATATTTTTCACCTAGGATTATGTCCTTTGACGCTAATCTTTCCAGTTATATTGATTGTTATAGTCCAGCTATCCAATCAATGATTTCGGGTACAATCAAATGTAATGATTACTATAGTCCAACTATATAATCAACTACAAATGATCAGTTACATTCAAATGTAATGATTACTATAGTCCAACTATATAACCAACTACAAATGAAGTAGTGTGTGGTACAGTTTAACTGTTCAACGAAAGCAATATTAAATATTAGTCCAACTAATATATATTTATAACAACGATAAATAAAATAAAAGAGCGCGTATTAGCAAGTATCTAAACGAAATTGCAAATTTAATACTAGTCTCCCACTATTTTTCGGCAAGCCTCTAACCCTCTGTGGAGTACTCGGGAAACCTAGTTTCCTAGTGGGGTAGGATCCCGTTAAATAACACACAACCTTGACTTTGGCCAACAAGTTGTATGAAACTTAACTAGGTAGATCTCTAAGATCAATTGGATCCCATCCAATTCCTAGATCCAGTAGGTGGACCTCTAAGTCCAAAACATATATCCAATATATGTAAATATATCCAATATATTTCCTAACCTTTTCCTCTAAATCAACTAAGTCTTGGCTTTGGCTCAACAAGCTTAATGATTCTAGTTAAGCGTGACCCATTGACAGTGGGAAAGCTTCGTAATCGAAGTCGATGAACAAGAAGTGACCTTGACTTTGGCCAACAAGTCACAATCGCCCAAGACATACGATATAGAACAAAGCTTACGTGGTTCAAACACATTCGCGATGGACAAAGGTCTTGACTTTGGCCAACAAACCAATGCCAATCTTGGATCTTGAGAGAGAACCACTCAATGGAAGGAAAGCGCTTAATATTTGATTGAGGGTTTTTCGCATAAATTGGCAACCAATTTATTATCTTTGATTAGGTCTCATCATACACCCTTAAGCATGCATTCTAAAAGCATAATGAGGCACGAAATAAAATTAATAATGATATGCGGATGGATATATAACAAATTTGTTCCTAGAACAAATCTCTCAATTTCCTCTCTCCCGCTAGCACTATTCATACTTCTACTCAATTACATAATATTTCTAAAGAAACCTCATTTACATTGAGGGGAATTAGTGAGAAGAGAAATACAAAGAGAATAGAGATAATAGGCTGGACATGTAGGTCCAATTTAATAAATTCTAAATTTATTACAACAATTTCCAAAATTACCCTCACCCTTCTAATATCCATCCGATATACATTATTCATACATATACATCCAAGTATTCACACAAAGCATGTTATTCAATCAATTTAATCCAATTAATTAATCTTTGAATTAATGACCATCAAATGTTCAAACAACAATTTGATTTGCGCGAGTCCAACTCGTTTAAGAATAAATACTCAAAGTACATATTCTTCAATTATATCGAACTATAATTTTAAATCTGATTTAAATTGTATCTAATACTAATTCATATTTAATTCCAAATTAAATAATTACACTTTTAATAGTGTCTTTTAGACTTGGATTCCAAATCCAATCTTCATGGGTCTCAAAGGCCCAATTAGTATCCAATACTATTTAATTAAAGTCCAATGGGCTTTTAATTAATTCTTTAGGCATGGGCTTTGGCCATTATGGATCAAACCCAATATGCCAAGGCCCAATTAGGAATCACCATATGCCAAAAATCAATTTAGGCCCAATTAAATTATTTAAAGGCTCAATTGTCATATTTGGACTTTATGGAAATGGTTTTAGGCCCAATTGGATCCAACCCAATTGTCATAAACTAAACTTGGCCCAACCAAGCCCGTTAAGCCAAATTACAACAATTAAATTAATACATTATTCCAAATTACATATTAATTCTAAATCAAGTGTAATTAACATAATTAATCAACTAATCTAATGTTTCCAAAATAATAATTAATCCAATTAATCATGCTCAACATTTCCAATTCATGTCCAACACAAATTGAAGCAAAATCAATCTATAACATGCTTAGGGTTCACGGCAATGGCAAATAAAATATCATGCAATTTGATTTCAATCTAATTAAATCAACTTTTAACATACTTTTCATGCCAACAACACATCCAATTGCTAATTTTTCAAATAATCACCAAGAACTATTACTAGGGTGAATTCGGCCAAGTGAGGGAATTTGGGGATTTTTTATCCAATCAATTTTTGTCAAATTCAAAGATGCATAAATTCAATTCATCATCATCCAAACTCAACCAAACAATCAATTTAGGTAAATCAAGCTCCAAGCTAAAAAACATAAATTAAAGTCCATAAACCCTAGAATTTCAAATCAAACTTAGGATGGCTCTGATACCATTGTTAGTGTTCCTAGAACATGCCAAGGATCTCTAAGAGTGATTCGTGTCTGAATTATCAAGTGAGTTGTGGAATTAACTTACATTGATTGGATGAGTTTGAAAACTTTTCATGGATGTAGATGGAAGCTCCAAGCTTTCAAGTTAAATTCCAAACTCTAGGATTAGTTTCCCTATCACCTCATTTGTCTCCTTAAGTGCTAGCTTGCTTGAATTTTTGCAACAAAAATCCATGGAGAGAGAGAGCATGTCACGGTTTTCACAAGAAATTGGAGGAGAGAGTGAATAGTAAGTGTAACTTCCAAAGTTGACTACTTTTATATACTAAGTTTGTGTGTTGAACTTAGTTTGAGTTTGTCAAAAGCAATCTAAGCTTTTTCTCAACTAATAACAACTCCCATCACTAGTGTAGACATTTGATGTAAGTTGGTGGGCCCCACTTTAAATTCAAAATTCAAATGAGCTTGTTCAACACACTTCGGGCTCGGGTTTGTTTAATCCGATTAAACGAATTTTCCGTTACGACGTAATTAAATCCAATTTAATTAAATAGTAATGCCTCGTAAAATTATTACGAAAGTCGCTCGCAAATTAATTCCAAATTAATTTGTTTGCTTGAATTAAAATCCAATTTTAATTCCGTTGTTGAAATCCGATTTCAATTAATATATCTAATATATTATTTTAGCCCAATTAAATAAATTAAATAGAAAAATCTAATTTAAATATTAAATTTATTTTGCCGATTAATTCCAAATTAATCGAGTTCTCTCTTCTAGTCGAATTAATCCCAGATTAATTATTGACGCAATTAATCCCAAATTAATTTTCTCTTTGGTAATTAATCCCAAATTAATTTATTACCGTAATAAATCCCAGTACAGATCATACTACCGTCCATTCGGAGTCGGCTATGAAATTTATGTCCGGGTTTCCATCCGATATACCGCGAGAGTTGACACATCTTTCATTTTATTCCAAGGCCACAACATACAATATTTCGTAATACATGCATATTTATCTACTCAAGGGCCACAACATACATTTCAACATAACAATCATGCGAACAATATTCAATAAATAATAAAAATAAAACAGAAAATGAATGTGGAAAATACCCTCAGGTCTAACCTTTTTTTCCGACTTTCGGACTTGCGTTTCACGGAGATCGGAAGAGTAAAGCTCCTCAACTTCTATGGTTCACTGGTTTAGCGTCTTAGCTTACTGTTTCGCTGTTTTGCTTGCTGTTTGGCCTCCGTTTAGCTGCTGTTTCCTCTGTATTTCTGCTTACTATTAGGTCACTGTTTTGACGTTTCAACGGACTGTTTTGGGTGTTTTCTAAAGGTTTTAAGTGCAGTTTTTGTGATTATTTTAGGGATTATAAGTGCAGTTTTTATGTTACTATTTTAAGGATTTTAGAGACTGTTTTAGGAGGATTTTGCTGCTGTTTTGGGGGTGATTTGGGCTGTTGTTTTCGGTGGAAAGGGACTCCTGTATTTGAGGCTTATTTTGGTGTGGATTATGGCTGTGAAAGGTGGCTAAAGATGCGGCAAAGGGGGCTGTCTAAGGGGTGGGTATTCGGTGGTTAGAGTGGAGGAGATGGAGAGAAATTTTGTTGTTTCTTTCTTGTGATTTGCGTGTAATGTCTAGGGCCTTTTTTGTTGTGATTTTCGTGTGAGTTATGTCTTTGAGCCAGGGGGTGCATGTCTTGGTTAGGGGTTGTTTATATAGAGAAGGGCTAGGGCTTCTCCTTGTCTCAAAAGGAAGGGATTTGATTTAGTATTGAGCAAGGAAAGTCAAAGATTTGATGGAGACAAGATTGGTCTAGATTAGGAAGTCAATATCTTTAAATTGGTTATGAGTGATTTAATTAGGCATGATATTTCTTTAATTTAGTATATGATTTTGTCTAGTTAGGAAGTTAATGTATTTGATTTATCTAAATTAGGTATGATTATATTTTATGTTTTATTTAATTGGTAAATGGTTTAATTATTTTATTTAATTCAATTACATTATCTAATTAATATTTGATTTAATTTGGGTGTAATTTAAGGGCCTTGGACGTGTGGGCCTCGCCGCAAAACCAGAAATACCGACACCGTTCAAATGCCTCTTAGAACACTGCACGAACGCCGGCAATCTGTTTGACGTTCGAACGTGGTAACGAACGCAGCACGAACGAAAACAGTGAACTTGTGAAATGAGCTTGATGACATAATTATTCCGAATTTCCCCTTCCGACATCCGTTCCCGCAATATCCTTAACTTAAAAAAGGTAGTGCCTCCAACTGAGACTCATCATCGGGTTTCACATGCAAAAATGCAATGCCTACAACAGTCTCATCCCTGATGAACTGTTCAAGTTCCGTTAAGGATTCTATGCCAGGAACAGTATCACTCCGATTTTCATCGAGTTTACTTTCCTCCCTCTAACCACTGCATTTAGGAATTCCTTCTCAAGGAAAACCGCATGTAGAGCAAGAAATATTTTGTTCTCTTGTGGGTTGTAGAATTAATATCCTTTGGTTTCCCTATGATAACCTACAAATAGGTATTTATCCGATTTGGGTTCAAGTTTGGTACCATCCAAACGTTTAACGTATACACAGCAACCCCAAATCTTCAGGAATGAGAAACCTGGTTTCTTTCCTGTCCATATCTCATACGGAGTCTGTTGAACAGACTTTGACGGAACCTTATTCAAAATAAGTATTAAAATGTTCAATGCATATCCCCATAAGGAAATAGGTAGCTATGTGCGACTCATCATCGACCTTACCATGTCCAACAAAGTTCGGTTTCTCCGTTTGGACACACCATTTAATTGTGGTGTTCCGGGAGGAGTCCACTGTGAAAGAATACCATACTCTTTCAAGTAATCAAGAAACTCATTGCTCAAGTATTCTCCACCACGGTCCGACCGTAATGTTTTAATACTTTTACCTGTCTGTTTTTCTACTTCGTGTCGAAACTCTTTGAATTTCTCAAAGGTTTCCGACTTGTGTCTCATAAGATACACATAACTATAACGTGATGCATCATCCGTAAAGGTTACGAAGTACTCATATCCACATCTAGCCTGGCTAGACATGGGCCCACAAACGTCACTATGAACAAGGGTTAATAGTTCGGTGGCACGTACATATTTACCGCTAAAAGGTGTTTTAGGCATTTTGCCTAATAAACAAGATTCGCAGACGTCATATGAATTTGGATCAAATTTGTCCAAGTACCCACTCTTAGAAAGTGTGGATATGTGAGTCTTGTTAATGTGTCCCAGACGACAATGCCACATATAAGTTTCATCTTTGTTACTTAGTTTAAGCCTTTTGTTTGTTACATTATATGTTTGAGATTGATTTATATTCAAAATATAAAGACCATTATTTACATCAGCACTGCATATCTCCATATCATTTTTGTACATAAAACACCCAGTGTTTCTAAAAACAAAAGTATAGCCACATTGGGCCAATAAAGATACAGATATAATATTCCTAGTCAAACTAGGTACATAATAACAGTCTGAAAAATTAAACACATGCCCCGATGGCAGTTCCAAAATATAAGTCCCAACGGCCAAAACGGCGACTCGAGTCCCATTTCCAACGCGGAGGTCAATCTCTCCTGAGGCTAGTCTCTTGCTAATCCGCAGATCCTGCACATCAGTACATATATAAGTACCACAACCAGAATCAAAAATCCAATTTTTAAAACTAGAAGTAGACATGTTTATTTCTATAACAAACATACCTGAAGTCGGTGTCTTGCCCGCTTTGATTCCTTCATCTGCGCCTTGTACTCATGGCAGTCACGCTTCCAGTGACCCAATTTTCCACACTGCAGACATACATCTTGGGATTTGTCCTTAGCCTTCCCAGAAGACTTTGACGATTTGGCCTTGCCCTTCTACTTCTTCTTCTTCTTTACACCTCCAATTGCCTTCGGCCAAGCCTTGGGAGACTGAGATGTTGAAGCGAAGTGCGCCTTGCGCTTTTTGCCCTTCATCAGCTCTTTTTCTGCTTCACGCAGTATTTCCATCAGCTCTCCAAGAGTATGGTCTTGGTTCATCATATTGTAGTTCATGATGAACCCGCTCCAGCTGTCAGGAAGAGACTGCAAGATCAAATCTATAGAAGTCTCAGCCTCAAAGGTTATGCCTAGCTGACCCAGCTGTTCAATGTCAGCAATCATCTGTGACACATGGTGCTCAACATATGTACCCTCTGACATTCGTGAGCGAAAGAGCTTCTTCTGCAATTCATATATTTGCGATCTAAGGTTAGATCGATGAAGGTCCTTCAATTTTTCCATCATAGTATAGGGATCCAATCCCTTGTTATAGCGACGAAATTGAGGGGTCATCACAGCGAGCATGACGGATTAAGCAGTTGAGTTGTCATCGTTATGAGTCTTCCAAAGCTCAAGCTCAAGCGGCTGCTCATTTCCGGGCTTAGGCCCGAGGGGTCTCTCTATCGTATAGAGCATCCTCTCAGCCCCCAGGACAATCCTAAGGTTCATATCCCAATCAGGAAAGTTCACGCCATTAAAGATATTTTCGCCCATGATAATGTCTCTAACCCCGATCTTTCCAGTCATCTTAATTGCAATAGTCAAACTATTCAATTAACGATATTTGGGTACAGTCCAACAGTTACAAGAAAAATAATAGAATATTAGTCCAACTAATAAATATATAATTGACGAAATAATTTGAAAGCGCGTAATGCCAAGTATTTGAACGAAATTGAAATTCAATACTGGCCTCCCACTATTTTTCGGCGAGCCTCTAACCCTCTGTTGAGTACTCGGAAACCCAGTTTCCTAGTGGGCTAGGATCCCGTTAAATAACACACAACCTTGACTTTGGCCAACAAGCTATATAATATATAACTAGGTAGATCTCTAAGATCAATTGGATCTCATCCAATTCCTAGATCCAGTAGGTGGACCTCCAAGTCCGAACATATATACAATATATATGCCAATATATCCAATATATTTTCCTAACATTTTTCCTCTGAATCAACTAAGCCTTGGCTTTGGCTCAACAAGCTTAATGATTCCAGTTAAGCGGGACCCATTGACTTTGGAAAGCTTCATAATCGATGTCGATGAACAAGAAGTGATCTTGACTTTGGCCAACAAATCACAACTTGGGCAAGACATACGATATGGAACAAAGCCTTCATGATTCAAACACATCCGCAATGGACAAAGGTCTTCACTTTGGCCAACAAACCAGTGCCAATCTTGGATCTTGAGAATGAATCATTCAATGAAGGAAAACGCTTAATATCTATTGAGGGTTTTTCGCGTAATTGGCAACCAATTAATTATCTTTGATTAGGTCTCATCGTACACCCTTAAGCATGTATTCTAAAAGCATAATAAAGGCGCGGTAAATAAATTAATAATGATATGCGGATGGATATCTCACAAATTGTTCCTAAAACAAATCACTCCATTTCCTCTCCCCGGCTAGCACTATTCTAACTTCTACCCAATTACATAATACATTAAAGAACCTCATTACATTGAGGGGAATTGGTGAGAAGAGAATTACAAAGAATTGAGAGATAAAGGCTGGACACGCAGATCTAATTTAATAAATTCTAAATTTATTACAACAATTTCCAAAATTGCCCTCACCCATCTAATATCCATCTGATATACATTATTCATACAACACATCCATGTATTCACACAAAGCATGTTATTCAATCAATCTAATCCAATTAATTAATCTTTGAATTAAGTGATCATCCAATGTTCAAACAACGATTTGATTTGCGCGAGTCCAACTCGTGAATAATAAGTACTCAAAGTACGAATTCTTGAATTATATCGAACTATAATTTTAAATCCGATTTAATTTGTATTCAATACTAATTCTTTATTTAATTCCAAATGAAATAATTACACTTTTAATGCGCCTTTACGACTTAGATTCTAAATCTAATCTTAATGGGTCTCAAAGCCCAATTAACATCCAATGTCAATTAATTAAAGTCCAATGGGCTTTCAATTAATTTATCAAGGCATGGACTTTGGCAACCAAAGCCCAATAAGGAATCACCATTTGCCACAAAATAATTTTGGCCCATTAGGCCCAATTAATTATTTAAAGGCCCATTTATTATATTTGGACTTAATAGAATGGTTTTAGGCCCAATTTGGATCCAATCCAATTGTCCTAAACCAACTTGGCCCAACCAAGTCCATTAGGCCCAAATACAACAATTTTAGCCCAATTCCAAATTAAGCCCAATTAATTAAATTCTAATATTCCAAATTTCACAATTTAATTAATTAAATTGTTTAGCCATAATTAATTATTTAAATCAACATTCCAAAATACTAATTTAATCAATTAATCATGCTTTATTATAATCAATACATGTCCAACATTATTGAAACAAAATAAAGTCATTTGCATGCTCTTTTGGTCACGACAATTTGATGATTTTATATCCGATTTTGATTTCAATCCAATTAAATCATAAATAATATATCATGTCTTTAAACACATCCAATGATTTAAAAAATAAAAAATCACTATGACTTAGGGTTCTACTACCATTCGGCCAAGCCTCAAAATTTGGGGAAAATTAATCCAATTAATTTTTCATCAAATTGATCATGCATAACACTTAGTTATCATTATGTAAGCATACTCAAACAAACAATTTGATCAAATCATGCTCAAATCAAAAATACACAAATTCAAGTATATAAACCCTAAGTTCATTTCATGCTAAAAATAGGCTCTGATACCATTGTTGGTCTCTAAGATCATCCCAAGAACATTTAAAGCATGATAAAAGTGTGAATACGAAAAGAGAAGTATAGCGGAATTATACTTACAAAGATCGGTTGTAGGATGTGTTGATAACAAAACTTTGCTCCTTTTGTAATTGTTCCAAGCTTTCTTTGAATGATGAATCAAGCTCCAAGCTTTGATCTTTGATTCCAAGCTCAATGGGAAAGTTTCCCTAACACCTTTGTATGATTCCTTGATGTGCTAGCAATGGAGATTTTGCAACAAAATCCCCTAGTATTTCCTTCCTAGTTCTCGGCAATTGAGAGCTTTTGGAGAGGGAGAGAATGGCGTGAAGAGAGAATAGAATAGTGATGATTTGTTGACTTGTTAATTGATTTCCAAAATCAAAAAATGATATACCAAAAATCAAAGTTGGTAAATGTCTTTCATCTCACCAACTTGTGTGTTAAACAAGTTATCAACCACCCACCAAATTCCATCAACTAAAAGTTGATTAAAGTGACTAGGTGATGTGACTAGTGATGTGACTTGTGGGCCCCACTTGATTCAAAATCTGAGTGGGCCCGCAAACACATTCCGGGCTCGGGTTCGTTAATTCCGAATTAACGAATTTTCTGTTGCGACGTAATTAAATCAAATTTAATTAAACAATTATGCCTGGTAAAATTACTATTCAAGTCGCTCGCGAATTAATTCTAAATTAACTCGTTCGCCCAAATTAAAATCTAATTTTAATTCCGTTATGAAATCTAATTTCGTTTAATATATCGAATATATTATTTAATCGATTAATTCCAAATTAATCGTTCTCTCTCTTCTAGTTGAATTTTATCCCAGATAAAATTCTTGCCGTAATTAATCCCAGATTAATTCTCTCTCTTATAATTAATCCTAGATTAATTATGTTCGAGTCATACGTCATCGGTGAATCTTCGGGAAGTGACCCATGAGATCCATGGATATGTTGGCAGTAAATCCGGTCGTCGGACTATCCGAATATGTGCGTACCTCGTACCATATTTTTACCGATTTACGAGACATGGTTAGCTTCAAGCAAAGCGTCGTGCCTACCCAATTCTCCAGAAATATTCTTTAAAGAATATATCATCTATAACAGGCGTAGTATACGTAGTATTGCGTATTGCGATCCAGTATCTGATGTCACATTTAAGGCCTGGGGCTGGAATAGTGTATGTCACGTACGAAACATATATCGGATCACAAGCAACTAGTCTCTATAATCGGATAATCATGACATTGTCATATTATCCCGATAGTTGCAACATAATAGAGAACCGGTTTTATATCCATGCGTGATCATCATCTCCATATGACTGAAGTGATACTTCTGTCTTGACATCACACCCAATACACTACGATTCTCAATAAACCCAGAAGAGGCGTACACAGAACCTGTTAAAGTCTCGGACGACCAAAACCAAAGCGTATTGATTGTCGCAAGTACTAGCGATGCAAGTCTCAGGTTAAGACCAAATACACCTACCCTGAAGTGGATTCCCATATACACATAGTCATACTACCAATGGGATTCCGCGGGGTCTATCCAGAGCGAAGCTGTTTCCATACCATCGGTAAACACAACCTCCTATCACACTTGCATAAGTATCCAATACTTAAATAAATGATAACTATGATGTTACGCTTCTATAACACGCACAAGTGAAATATTAGTCTATTCTGCATTATCGATGTCCAGTCTCGATAATACTATGACTACAGATATTTAATGATTAAACCTTTGTGGATTGATATTGTCTCATATCTTATAATCCGGAACTAATCATAAGGACTTTTATCATTTATTTATTTAAGTAATCTAATTACAAAATGATAAAATATAATTTCCATTGTCACATAGTTAATTTGTACAAAAACCACAATGTCTTTTACAAATAGTGACGCTATGGGTCATAATTGTCCAACATGGTCATGGGACTGGAAACATCATGAGGAATCACATGAATGCACTTAACAGGCTTCTTGCCTAAGTCATGTTTAGGAGGGACATGCACAGCTCTAGATGATGACCCATTATCGCTATTAGGCTCAACATTAATCCTGACATGCGGTCTAGTTTTTATTCTCACTAGAAAATATAGACAACTGGGTTCTAGCATCTTCAAGTTTAGTTTCTGAGGATTGGACCCTATCAACTAGCCCTTTATTCCTCTCATCAAGGTCATCTACCATCATTACGCTTTGCTCAAACTTAGCTTAAGCTTCATTCTTTTCTAGATCTACATCTTTTAGCCTCTTACTGACCTATATGTTCATCTTCTTGATAGCTAAACTCTCATTAAACAGTTCAACATAAGCTACCTGAAGACTATCTTCATCTACATACTCATCGAGAGAGACTTCTGAATCAACGTCATTAACATCAGTCTCTCTCTCATCAGTCATACTGGAAACAAAAGCCATATAGTTGCTCTTATTCTTGGGAGACTCATTAGAAGTATAGCCACCTTCTGATCACTAAGAGATGTTGTCTTGGCTTTCTTACCTTTAACCTTAAGGTATGTGGGACACTCAGATCGAATATGCACATACCCTTCACATTCATGGCATTGGATGCCACAAGGTTTGCTACATATATCCTCTCTAGACTCTCTCATACTATACCTACTCTCTCTATGTATATCATCCATATCTCTATCACTGCTACGGCCACTCTTCTTAAGCTTAAGAATTTTCTTAAACGTTTTTGCAAACATGACCCAATCATGATCCATGAGGCTATCATCATCATCACTTAACGAATCATGAACAACTTCCTATGCGATCTTCATCGCTATAGTTTTTGGCATTCTATAATCAGGAAGCTTCTTCTCATAAACCTGTAATTTTCCTACGAGGTATTCTAATTTAAGCTAATCAAGGTCATTACTTTCCTCGATGACGGTGATCTTAGGTAGGAACTTGTCAGGCATGGATCTAAGGATTTTCCTAACTATCTTACTAGTAGGGATAGTCTCACCTAGATTAAAGCTTGAGTTAACTATGTCGTTAATCTCAGTATAGAACTCATCAATGGTCTCATCATCTTTTATTCTGGTGACATCAAACCTAATAGCAAGATCCGGGAGTCTATTATTTTAACAGACAATGTGCCCTCATGCACAGTTTGAAGGATGTCTCAAGCATCTTTGGATATCTCACACATAGAGATTCTCCTAAATTCAGCCAAGCAAACAGCACCATGAATGGCATTAATTGCCTTGTTGTTCCTACTGCTAGCGTCAGATTCATCCTTATTTCAGGTCAGTTTATCCTTAGGGGAAGATACCCCATCAACCATAACCACATGAGGTTTCCACGTGTATTATATTGTCATCTAGACCATTTCATCTAAGGATTTAAGGAACGCTCTCATGCGAACCTTCCAATATAAATATTTAGTCCCATCAAAGAATGGGAGACAATTTAAGGGTTGACTACGTTTCATAGCTAAACATGTCAAGAATCGCGGTCAGGCTTTGATACCAATTGAAAGTTCGTAATTATCCTAAGTTCTGACCCTATGCGGAATTTGTTACAATAATCAACATAAGTCATAACTATTGCTACTATGGATTTCCTAACCAGCGCTCTTAATTCTAACAGCAGTAATTTATCAATGTAAAATATTAAATCAATGCAGGAAATAAATTCAATCAGACAAATCAACACAGTAATTTATTTACAAAGTGGAAAACTCGTGGGAGTAAAAAACCACTCCGGATATATCGGCTACCAGCCCAAATCCACTATGAAGAGAAAAACTTATAGTGAAGATAAAATATCTATGGTGGCAACTTCACCGACTCTAGTACCGCTAGACTGCAAGAACTCGAAGAACTCATCGAGCCTGTATCCCATGATTTTCTCCAGAACCTCTGAAGTCTCTGAGTGAATCAACTCTACAATTCTGAACGCTGGAACTCCGACTGCCAATCTTCCTCCTTGAGAAATCTGAAGGTTTGGGAAATTGGGTTTTGATTTGTGTTGATGGTTTAACAAAGATCAATCTCACCACAAAAGCGAAGACAAGGAAAATAATGAAGTCTTCAAGGTGAGAAAAGAATAGGTTGAAACGCTATGAATGTTTGCAACTTTGAGAGAATATGTTTTCAACCATGGGGGAAGGTGGCTATATGTTATTTATATAGGTAGGGTAAAAAGAGAGGTTTCCTAATATCAAATTAGGTTAAGAACGCGTCCAAAATAACTCAGATCCGCACGAGCGTTCGAACACCACACGAACGCATCACGAACGCGTTCTCTCTGGAAAGATTCGTTCGAACGCTTACTCGAACGCACCACGAATGTTTGTTCTCTAGAATATTTCGTTCGAACCCAAGAGCGAACGTGTCACTAACGCCACACGTTCGAACGCTTCAACGAACGCACCATTAACGAAATTGCTCCATCTTTGCCAAATACCAGTCCAATTGCTTCAAGTTCTTCAAAACTTATTACAACTCAATTGAACTTGTTTTATTACGGACATTACCAATAAAAATAGAATTAACAATGTGAAATGTGTCAACATTTTGATTTTATTTTTGTATATTATAAGAAAAATATTAAACAGATTAAAAAATAAAATTATCAACAATATTAGATTATTTTGATGATAATTAAAACAAATAAAAATTAAATAACATTTTTAACGATAATTTTTATCATTCATTAGTCTATCTTACTTTACATTTTTAGACACTTGGTCCCAATAACTGTTCATCGTTACCATACTTGGAACAGAAATTTAAAATGTCATTTTTACCCTTGATATCATTCTAAGATCCTAAGATTATATATTAAAAATAATTTTTTTTCTTGTATTTCTATTAATACTAAAATTATTTCATTTTTTATTTTATTTTTTCTATAGAATAGAAAATTACAATAAATTCAATTGATTTAAAAAACTTATTTTATTTTATTTCCATTTTCGATAAATCAAATGTGAAAGGCTTTTCTATTTCTTTTTATTTCCAATGCCTCACCTTTATAGATTTTTCATTTTGTATTTCCATATAATAGATATATTATCAACTAGATTCTGCTAACCGGAGCCTTGATACCTCATTTTAGTGGTCCAGTCAAAATGCAAATAAAATTGATTTATTACTAATATATATATATATATATATATATATATATATATATTTCTTGCTAAAAAAAACGTAAAATCAATTGGAAGATTGATATTATATTTTTGCTCTTGCATTTTTGCATATTTTAACGGTCTGTTCAAAAGACCTAAGCATTGTTAAAAAATCGGTTGCGCCGCGTCGCCGCCTCGCGGCGACGGCACATTGAGGCGGCCACCTCTTTCAGTTAGGCGGCCGCCTCACGCCAAATCGGCGTGAGGCGGTCTGAGGCGGCCGCCTCATGCCGACAAAGAGGTGACGCGAAAAAAAAAAAAAAAATCACCATAAATGAAGAAGAAATGACTGAAGAAGGAGAAAAAATGAAGAAGAAGAAGAGGCGTAATGCTGTTAAAATAATTAAAAAAAAATTAATGATATGTGTACAGTTGTTTTTGTTGTACAACTGTTAAAATTAATGATGGTGACAGCTGTTTTTTTTTTTTTTGAAATTGGTGTACAACTATTCAAATTAATAAAGTGTATTTGGCTGTTTTTTTTTTTTTTTGAAATTGATGTACAGCTGTTCAAATTAAGAGGCGTAATGGTTGTTATTTTTGCTGTTAGAAATCAATTTTTAATCATCTTTTGTATTTGTTATAAATAGTCAATTTTTGGTGCTGGACTTTGTAAATTTTGATGATAATCATGTAATAAATTGAAAAATTAAAAATAATGAAAGCTTTTATTACTATTATCATATATATATTAACATCATTTTTAAATTGTTAATATCATTAATCAACATTAATTGTGATATTTAAATAAAATTAATTGTGGATGATATCAAATTAACTTATTATTAATAATACAATTATTTATTATAAATGTTTAAATAAAAAAAATAAGTTACAAAAAATTACTAAATATTTATAATAAATTTATTATTAATCAAGAATCATCATGTCATCAAGTTATAAAAATTATAATATTTTTTTGGCGTTGCATTGAGGCGGCCATGCGGTCCACCTCACGCCTCAAAGTTACAAAAATATTATTAGTTAAAATTATTAATTTATAAAATTATTAAATATTTATAATAAATTTATTATTAATCAAGAATCATCATTTTTAAATATTTTTTGATCGAGGCGCCCGCCTCACCGCCTTGAGGAGGTCCGCCTCGCGCCTCAATGGCTGGCCGCCTCGAGATGCCGCCACGTATTTTTAAACATTGGACCCAAGGCCATGTAATTTTAGATAGAAAAGAGAGATCAGAGGAAAATTCTAATTTCTTTCCCTATTAGTTGATTATATAAATAGAAAATGTATTTAAATTACAAGAAAAATTAATATTTCTCAAATAGTGAAATTTAGATTCCTCAAATGACAACGACTGCAGTGTGAAAAATCCTATGTACAGAGCAAAACAACACACATGAAAAACGAGTAAGGGTTAGGTGTAGGGTTTAGGGTTTATGATTGTATCTTAAAGTCTTGGGTTCGATTCATGGAGTGTGTTTTTTGTAAGAATCTGAGACAATTGAAGATTTTACATGTTTCATTTAAGTCCGAAAAAAATGATTTGACAGTGGGGTTTCCAATAATTTCAAAATATATATATATATATATATATATCAAACGGTCTACAATAATAATTCTATTTTTACTGCGATATTCTTAATCAACATCAACATCAACATCATAAAATAATCATTTTTATTCAAACTAAACACAAGTCTCACACGTCATTTAATTAAAGACAACGAGAATAACGTTATTGCAGTGACTTTTGACTGTAGCAACCATATTTGAAAAGTAACATTATTATATTTTTTTTATATAATACATGACTATTTATTTTATCATTTTACAATTCACCTAATATAACATTCATGCATTAATAAAAAATAAAAATAAAAAAAACTAATGTAGCCCTTGTTTTTATTTTGAATAGAACTTTTGGGATATAAAAAAGTTATTTTATATTTACTAACAAAAATTCAATTTTAGGTTTTTGAGAATAGATGTTTTAAAGTGTTTCAAAGAATTAAATGATTAAGAATATCCATATTTTATTTTATAAAATTATTTAATTTTTTTCATAACATAATTTTAAAAACTTGTTTATTAAAATAATTTTAAAATTTATAATAAGATCTCACAATTAAATTTAAAAAAAAAACAATTACTACTAAAAAAAATGATAAATGTTTGAGAAGCCGGAGAGTAACAAAAGTGATTCACACAAAGAAAACAAAAAAAAATTATAAAAAAAATTTAAAGCCAAAAAATATTTTATTAAAAGACAAAAATAATTCACTACAATACAAAATATATTTTTATCCTGGATTCTTTTATACATTCATCATTTTTGGAAGGAATTATGACTCT
Organism: Zanthoxylum bungeanum; assembly: GCA_019454045.1. Taxonomy (NCBI): domain Eukaryota; kingdom Viridiplantae; phylum Streptophyta; class Magnoliopsida; order Sapindales; family Rutaceae; genus Zanthoxylum; species Zanthoxylum bungeanum. The sequence continues at coordinate 29,887 of SKCR01027246.1, read as the reverse complement.
CTTTCTTTTGAGTGGAGCTTAAGTTCAGTACAATATTAAATTAAAACAAAAGGAAGCTGCCAAAAATATTTTATCCTTAATATTATTATATAATCTTACGTGGATTCTTTTATATCTTTATTTTTCTCTTTTTTATTTTTCTAGTACTATCATATAATGAAAGATGATATATAATTTAATTTTTAACTCTATATATATATATATATATATCTATAATAAGGAGAATGGTGTTGGAGGAAAGAGAATGTATCCAACGGCTCTCTTTATGTGGCTTAATTGACGGCTCAGATCATTTCATTAGTAATTGGAGGAAAGAGAGTTAATTGATTGATGGAAAGGGTCAAAAAATTTCAAAATTTCAAATTAAAAAATAGAAAGTTAAAATAAAATTATTTAATTAAAAAATAAAATCATTTAATTCTGTAACACCATGCCGTAGGCACGGGCAGATACTGTAACACCGTGCCGTAGGCACAGCCAAATAGTGTAACACCGTGCCGTAGGCACGAGCATCATTTAATTAAAAAATAAAATCATTTAATTCTATAACACCGTGCTGTAGGCACGAGCAAATACTGTAATACTGTGCCGTTGGCACGGGCCAAATACTGTAACACCGTGCCGTAGACACGGGCAAAAACTAGTATATATATATTGTTGATGGTGTTTTTTAGGCACTATGATATTTAAGCAGCACGGCAGGGGTAAAAGGGTAACTCCCTTCTTGATCGAGATCATAATACCGACCCGACCACATGAGTTAGGGGCCGAGCACTTATGATCTGTAACCCGACCACATAAGATCGGATGACCGGGCATCATAAGATCGACAACAGCATTCTCAGCTCAAATGACCATTATGACCGACCTCATGAAGACCGAGCATATGGCGAGGCGTGCTCCGGAAGATGACACCCTATTCTTGCGGATAAGACGACAAGTTATCCTATTTTCATGGGGAAAACTGGTGAGTCAGAGTCCTAGTAGGATAAAGAAAGTAAATGTAGTTTTGATTAGGAATCCTTATGAGAAAAGGGAATAGTTTTGACTAGGAATCCTTATAGGAAAAATGAATAGTTTCAACTAGGAAATTCTTGTAAGAGAAGGAATCTGATTTCTACACTATTATAAATAGAAGGGTAGAGTGTGCATAAGGAAAACAAGTTGAAAGTTGAGAGCATTAGGAGAATCAAGATTAATCTCATGGTGATTAAACTTGTAAAAGCATAAGAGATACAAGTTTCAGCAATAAAAAACATAGTACTGTTTGTGTCTGTGGACGTAGGTTGGATAAAAAATCCGCTGAACCACGTTAAATCTCTTTGTCGATTGGCGCATTATCTACCTTCTGCTAAGTTTGCTTTTGGTTTCCCCCATAACCAAACAAATTCACTATTGAATGAGGATTACCTTGGGAGTAATATTCCCATATTGCCCTGAGACCAAAATCAGCCGTCAACAGTTGGCGCCGTCTGTGGGGACTTCGCAACAAAAAGCAATTCGCGAGAAAGACAATGGCAGAAGGCGGAAATCATCAATCTTCGGGGAGTCCAGCAACAGACTGGATGAAAAAGATGGAAGAAAGCATGAAATCCATGATGGATCGGCTGGAGAGAATGGAGGAAACGAACAACGAAAGACCCGAAGTCGGAACCAGCCGAAGAAGAGGTGAAAAAACAGAAGGGAAAAGGGTGGTAGATACAAGTGAAGACGATGGACCCAGGAGGAGAGGCCCATACGGGATAAAATCCGTAGTTGTAGAAAAAGATTCACAAACAGAGGACGCATGGGAAGAAGAAGAAGGAAGACCATCACCGGATCCCTCCTATGACAGTCTCCGCGACTCCAGAAGAGAGGACAGAGAGCATAGCGAAAATGTGCGGGAAATTCCAAGGCATGAGGAACGCCGCACCCGGGGCAATAGACGCACAGAGGGGCACAGGATACGACATGGCGGCACAAGCAGTGAAATAAAGTCTTGGTTGAAAAAGGAGATAACCAAGTGGGGGGTAGGCCTCAAGACTGATATAGGGGATGCCCGGGATAGTGATGAGGAATCTCCCCTCACGGAAGAAATAAAGTCGGTAAAATTCCCAAGGCGATTCAACATGCCGACCATGACACCTTACAAAGGCCACTCTGACCCGAAATCCCACATCGAAAGTTTTGTCCTGCTGATGGAAGTCCAGGGAGTGGTAGGAGATGCCATCTGCAAAGTGTTCCCCCTAACATTGGGTGGACCCGCCATTCTATGCTACAGAAGTCTGGCACCGGGGAGCATCGGAAGCTTCACACAGCTTAAAAGGTCGTTCGTTCGACACTTTAAAGGGGCCTGCATCCCCAAAAAGACGATCGGAGAGCTAAGACTCATGAAGCAGGGAGACGACGAGCCCCTAAAAACCTTTATTGAGAGGTATCATAATATGGTACTCGAGGTCGGAGGGTACGAGTCCCAAGAGGCCCTGGAAAGTTTAAAGGGAAACCTAAGGGTCGGAAAACTATGGACTCACCTAAGAATCCAAGACACACCAGATTATGCTACCGCTCTGGAGGTAGCCCGGAAATTTGTCTTGTTAGAAAGCGAAGAAAAGATCTCCCGAAGGGGGACGGCCATTCGAGAAAGAACAACAAGAACAGAGGCCCCCCGACGACCGGACATGGAATTCAAAAAATTCAATCCGAGACCTAAAGAATTCAAGCCGATACCTCGAAACAACCAGGAAAGAGGAGCCCCGACCCAAGTAAACCATGTCTTCATGGAAGATGCGTACATTCCTCTGAAAAAGCCACTAGGGCAAATCGTCATGGAGATCCAAGGAAAAGGCCTCTTAATAGAACCTGACCTCAGGAGATTCCCCCATGATAAGAGAAATCAAAAAGCCTATTGCATACATCATAATCTGAGGGGGCACACAACAGATGGGTGCAAAGATCTGCGGGAACAGATGGAAGACCTGGCGCGGAATGGATATTTAAGTAAATACACTGACCATGAAGTTATGGCGACCAGGCAGAGGACACATAGCAATGACCAGAGATTCTAATCAGTCAAGGAAAAACTATAACAGAGCTCGGGAGTCAGACATGCTAGAAACGGAACAGGCCCCGGGATTACAAGGTGGTCGGTCGGTACCAACAATGCCCACAAATGAGCCAAATATAAAGTTTTTTTTCGAAATATCCCGCAGAAGAACTGTAAGGAGGGCAGTATGTCCCCAAATATGAATAAAACCTTCTTTTTTCAAAAGAAAATTTTTTTCCATCCGCTTTCTTAAAAAAAAAAAAAGTTGAAAGCCATATAAAAAAAGGGGGGACACACTCAACGCCTATTACACATGACAGTTGACGCCGAGGCCCCTTCAACAATCGGCTCGGGGCTGGAGTTCGTTCCGCCGAGGCCCCTTCAACAATCGGCTCGGGGCTGGAGTTCGTTCCGCCGAGGCATCTTCAACAATCGGCTCGGGGCTGGAGTTCGTTCCGTCGAGGCCCCTTCAACAATCAGCTCGGGGCTGGAGTTCATTCCGCCGAGGCCTCTTCATCGGCTTGGGGCTGGATCTCGTTCCGCCGAGGCTGTTATACTATTCGACTCAGGGGTCGGGTTACGTCCCACCGAGTCATGCTTATTGGCCTGGGGATGGAACATTCCCCTAGAACCAAATGTCCCTTTAGCTCGGGGTCCTCAGAATATTCAGAGACATACTTGATGCATAGGATCCATGAGAAGCATAGCACGGAGAGGGATGATACCCCCGTGGCGATTGCTTTCTCCAGTGTTACCGAACATAAGGAGGAATATGCCCTTAATATTTCGAAACACTCTCTGATCCTCACTTACCCGATGTAATGGATCCGTGAGAAAGCATAGCATGGGGAGAGATGATGCCCCCATGACGATTGCTAGCTCCAGTGATGCCAAACATAAGGAGGAATGTGCCCTTAGTATCCCGGACACTCTTTGATCCATTCATCATTTGGATCCAAGAGAGGCGCAGCACGGGGAGGCGTTGTGCCCCTGTAGCGTGTGTCTGCTCCAGCGTGGTAAGGATGAGCCCTCGCACAATACACAGGCTCCACAGTGACCCGACGTATAGAGGATGTGCCCTTACCATTTTAAACGCTCTCTGATCCAAATCCTGGTTCGCCAGGACACTGAATTGAAAGATTCAGAATTGTGTTTTTGAGACCTCGGGCAGGACGCTGTTTTGAGGCATCCGTATTGTTTTTTATACTTGCGAAATGTTTTGTTTTGGGATAAGAGATAAGTCGCCCCCGCCTTTTAATTTTATTTTCCAGAGATTTGTTTTTGTTTTTCACTGGTCTGGTAAGGGGACGCCCGTGCCAGATTCGGTAGGGTTTCAAAAGGTTGATTCACTTCCCTTCTGAATAAGTCCCACTTGATTAATCGGCTCAGGGCTGGATTCATTCTGCCAAGGCCGCTTGGTTAATCGACTCAAGGCTGGATTCGTTCCGCCGAGGTCAGATGTTTTCTTTCCGGCTCGGGTCTGCTCTTGTACCGCTGAGACCGATGTTTCTTTCCGGCTCGGGTATGCTCTTGTACCACCGAGACCGATGTCTCTTTCCGGCTCAGGTCTGTTCTTGTACCGCCGAGACCGATGTTTCTTTCCGGCTCGGGTCTGCTCTTGTACCGCCGAGATTGATGTTTGTTTCGGCTGGGGGCTGGATTTCGTTCCGCCGAGGCCACTTGTTTATTCAGCTCGGGGCTGGATTTCGTTCCGTCGAGACCACTTGTTTATTCGGCTCGGGGCTGGATTTCGTTCGGTCGAGGCCTTATGGTTTATTCAGCTCGGGGTCGGGTTACGTCCCACCTAGTCGGCTTATTTGGACTGGGGATGTAACATTCCCCCTGAGCCAAGTCTTTCTTTTAGCTCGGGGTCAGGTTACGTCCCACCGAGTCGGCTTCTTTGGACTGGGGATGTAATATTCCCCCAGAGCCAAGTCTTTCTTCAGCTCGGGGTCGGGATACGTCCCACCGAGAGACTTATCATCGGCATGGGATCGGAGCATCTCCTTCATGGTCGGCCCTCTATTGGTCTGGGGTGGTGACATTCCCCCAGAGCCAAATGTTCTTCTCAGCTCGGGGTCGGGTTACATCTCATCGAGTCGATCGTCATCAGCATAAGGGCAAAACATTTTCTCCACAGGTAGATATCGGGATCCTCGTTGACTGAGCACATGAAGGTGGCGGGAATGACCAGATTTGCAGCCAAGGCATTTTTCTATGCGGTTCCTGGAGTGACCACCGACGGATTCATCGACACACCATCTTTTTTTATAGTTCCCGGCATCAACTCACAAACTCGTTGTTACCAAGAACTATGGGATAGATGTTGATGGTGTTTTTTAGGCACTATGATATTTAAGCAGCACGACAGGGGTAAAAGGGTAACTCCCTTCTTGATCGAGATCATTAATACCGACCCAACCACATGAGTTAGGGGCCGAGCACTTATGATCTGTTACCCGACCACATAAGATCGGATGACCGGGCATTATAAGATCGAAAATAGCATTCTCAGCTCAAATGACCATTATGGCTGACCTCATGAAGACCGAGCATATGACAAGGCGTGCTCCGGAAGATGACACTCTATTCTTGCGGATAAGACGACAAGTTATCCTATTTTCATGGGGAAAACTGGTGAGTCAGAGTCCTAGTAGGATAAAGAAAGTAAAGGTAGTTTTGATTAGGAATCCTTATGAGAAAATGGAATAGTTTTGACTAGGAATCCTTATGGGAAAAGGGAATAGTTTCAACTAGGAAATTCTTGTAGGAGAAGGAATCTGATTTCTACACTATTATAAATAGAAGGGTAGAGTGTGCATAAGGAAAACAAGTTGAAAGTTGAGAGCATTAGGAGAAGAAGATCAATCTCATTGTGAATTAAACTTGTAAAACACGAGAGATACGAGAGACGCAGAGCTCAGAAGCGTGTTTCAGCAATAAAAGTATCATCCTTTTTGTGCCCGTGGACGTAGGTCGGACCAAGATCCGCCGAACCACGTTAAATCTCCTTGTCGATTGGCGTATTATTTGTCTTTTGCTAAGTTTGCTTTTGGTCCCCCATAACCAAACAAATTCACTATTGAGGGAGGATTGTCTCGGGAGTAATATTTTCATATTGCCCTGAGACCAAATTCACCCGTCAACAGTTGCCCCTGAGACCAAAATCAGTTGTAAACAGTTGGCGCCGTCTGTGGGGAATGTTACAAAAAGTAGCTCGCGTGGTAAGACGATGGCAGAAGATGGAAATCATCGGTCGTCAGGGAGTTCAACAGCAGAATGGATGGAGAAAACAAAGGAAGCCAAGATCCAGAAGCATGGGCTCACTTTCCGCCCTAAACGAACGCTTGCAATATCCGGTCGCTCATAGAGACGAGTCCAACATCGATGATTATCACGGCGTTAAAATCGCCGACCCTTATCGATGGCTTGAAGATCCAGATGAGGAAGAGGTAAAAGATTTTGTACAAAAGCAGGTAAAAAGGAAACGGAATTGAGAATAAAATCGGAAGAAAAATGTGTCAGCTTTTGATGATTTGTTATCTGGCTTTGGCCGCAGTAGCTCTCCTAGTAGTAACAGGTCAACTTCAAAATCCAATTGGTCTCAAAAAACCACCTAATTCAACCAAGACAGCATCTAGTATGTTGGGGGATCCTTTTGTAGGATTGGAATCAACGTCAACCCCTGTGGGTTCATCCTCAGAAGTGTTCACAGATCCACTAGAAGAAATTGATAAATTCGGTGGCGCTGGAACTGGAAGTGCAAAAGTAAATAGTTCATCTGTAAGTAGGGGAGTATTTGATGATTTAGATCCCCTTAATAGTTTTGAAAAATCTGTGCCCCTAGTTACACCTGAAGTCAATAACAATGGGAATGACAGTAGCCCTTTAAGAAGTAAAAGCATGAGTGGCACTCAAACTCATTCCAGAAAAGAATCAATTGATAGACCTTCAGTAGAAAATTTTGAGGGTTATGCACATAATAGGACACATGTTGATAATTTTCAAGCATCTAATGAAACTTTTGACATGCCGAGTGTTGCGAATGAATCTCTTGGATATATTGGTAGAGCTACTTCACCCCCTTCATATATGAGTGCAACTGATTCTCTTAGATCTGCTGGTAGGGCTACTTCTCCCCCTTCCTACACGAGTTCCAGTCCTAGCGAGACAAATTCACAGGTCAATACAAACCCAAAATCAGAAGAATTGTTTGAATCAGCCGATGATGTGTGGCTTACTGTTTCAGAGATTCCTCTTTTTACTCAACCCACAAGTGCTCCTCCGCCTTCAAGACCCTCACCTCCAAGACTGACTCGAGTTTCTAAATTTGAGACTGCTAATGCAAGAAAGAAGGCTAAATGAATCTTGGAACAATGTTGATGAATATGGAGAAGTTCCTTCTGGTGAAGATGTGGAAAGCTCCACTGCTGCAGCTTCTGCTACCGCCATGAAAGAGGCTATGGATAGAACAGAGGCAAAATTCCGCCATGCCAAGGAAATGAGGGAGAGAGAGTCCTTCAAGGCTGCAAGAAGTAAAGAATCTGTCCTAGATAGAGTTGAGAAAGAGAGGGAGCGAGGAAGGGAGATTGAGAAGGAAAGAGAAAAGGCCAGACAAAGCTGTGGAAAGGGCTACCAGAGAAGCATGAGAAAGAGCAGATGCTGAAGCTCGCCTAAAAGCTGAAAGGGCTGTTGTTGATAAAACAAACTCTACAGCTCGAGAACGTGCGGAAAGAGCTGTTGTTCAGAGGGCACAAGCTGAAGCTCATGAAAGGGCAGCGGGAGAAGCAAGAGAGAGGGCAGAAAGAGCTGCTGCAGAAGCTAGGGAAAGGGCAACTGCAGAAGCAAGGGAGAAGGAAGCACGGGAAAGAACAAATGTTGCAAGAGCTGAAGCTGAAGCACGGCGTAGATCTGAACGGGCTGCTGCAGAGAGGGATGCTGTAGAGGCTCGAGAAAGAGCTGTTGCAGAGGCTAGAGAAAGAGCAGCTGCTGCAGCAAGGGCAAACCAAAACCAACAAAAGAATGACAATGATCTTGAATCCTTTTTTAGCATGGGTTCTCGTCCAAGCGGTGCACCTAGGCCAAGGGCCAACACTTCAGAATCTCTGTTTGATAGCCAAAGCAAAGGAGGGATGATACCCCCGCAGCATTTGCTTACTTCAGTGTTACCGAACATAAGGAGGAAAATGCCCTTAATATTTCGAACACTCTCTGATAATCACCTACCTGATTAATGGATCCATGAGAAGCGTAGCACGGGGAGGGATGATACCCCCGTGGCGATTGCTTACTCCAGTGTTACCGAACATAAGGAGGAAAATGCCCTTAATATTTCGAACACTCTCTGATCCTCACCTACCTGATTAATGGATCCGTGAGAAGCGTAGCACGGGGATGAATGATACCTCATTGACGATTGCTTACTCCAGTGTTACCGAACATGAGGAAAATGCCCTTAATTTTTTGAACACTCTCTGATCCTCACCTACCTGATTAATGGATCCGTGAGAAGCATAGCACGGGGATGGATGATACCCCCGTGGCGATTGCTTACTCCAGTGTTACCGAACATAAGGAAGAATATGCCCTTAATGTCTCGGACACTCTTTGATCCCTATTTCTTTAATCATTTGGATCCAAGAGATGTGTATCACGGGAAGGGATTGTGCCCTCGTAGCGTATGCTTGCTCCAGCGTTGTAAGGAGGAGAGATCGAACAGTACACAGGCTCCATGGAGACCTGAAGTATGGAGGATGTGCCCTTACCATTTTAAACGCTCTCTGATCCAAATCCTGGTTCGCCAGGACACAGAATTGAAAGATTCAGAATTGTGTTTTGGAGACCTCGGGCAGGACGCTGTTTCGAGGCATCCGTATTGTTTTTTATACTTGCGAAACGTTTTGTTTTGGGATAAGCGATAAGTCGCCCCCGCCTTTTAATTTTATTTTCCAGAGATTTGTTTTTGTTTTTCACTGGTCTGGTAAGGGGACGCCCGTGCCAGATTCGGTAGGGTTTCAAAAGGTTGATTCACTTCCCTTCTGAATAAGTCCCACTTGATTAATCGGCTCGGGGCTGGATTCATTCTGCCGAGGCCGCTTGGTTAATCGACTCAAGGCTAGATTCGTTCCGCCGATGTCAGATGTTTTCTTTCCGGCTCGGGTCTGCTCTTGTACCGCTGAGACCGATGTTTCTTTCCGGCTCGGGTCTGCTCTTGTACCGTTGAGACCGATGTCTCTTTCCGGCTCGGGTCTGCTCTTGTACCGCCGAGACTGATATTTCTTTCCGGCTCGGGTCTGCTCTTGTACCGCCGAGATCGATGTTTATTTCGGCTCGGGGCTGGATTTTGTTCCGCCGAGGCCACTTGTTTATTCGGCTCGGGGCTGGATTTCATTCCGCCGAGGCCACTTGTTTATTCGGCTCGGGGCTGGATTTCGTTCCGTCGAGGCCTTATGGTTTATTCAGCTCGGGGTCGGGTTACGTCCCACCGAGTCGGCTTCTTTGGACTGGGGATGTAATATTCCCCCAGAGCCAAGTCTTTCTTCAGCTCGGGGTCAGGATACGTCCCACCGAGAGACTTATCATCGGCATGGGATCGGAGCATCTCCCCCATGGTTGGCCCTCTATTGGTCTAGGGAGGTGACATTCCCCCAGAGCCAAATGTTCTTCTCAGCTCGTGGTCGGGTTACGTCCCACCGAGTCGATCGTCATCAGCATAAGGGCAAAGCATTTTCTCCACAGGTAGATATCAGGATCCTCGTTGACTGAGCACATGAAGGTGGCAGGAAGGACCAGATTTGCAGCCAAGGCATTTTTCTCTGTGATTCCTGGAGTGACCACCGACGGATTCATCGACACACCATCTTTTTTTATAGTTCCCGACATCAACTCACAAACTCGTTGTTACCAAGAACTAGGGGATAGATGTTGATGGTGTTTTTTAGGCACTATGATATTCAAGCAGCACGGCAGAGGTAAAAGTGTAACTCCCTTCTTGATCGAGATCATTAATACCGACCCGACCACATGAGTTAGGGGCCGAGCACTTATGATCTGTAACCCGACCACATAAGATCGGATGACCGGGCATTATAAGATCGACAACAGCATTCTCAGCTCAAATGACCATTATGACCGACCTCATGAAGACCGAGCATATGGCGAGGCGTGCTCCGGAAGATGACACCCTATTCTTGCGGATAAGACGACAAGTTATCCTATTTTCATGGGGAAAACTGGTGAGTTAGAGTCCCACCGAGTCGGCTTCTTTGGACTGGGGATGTAATATTCCCCCAGAGCCAAGTCTTTCTTCAGCTCGGGGTCAGGATACGTCCCACCGAGAGACTTATCATCGGCATGGGATCGGAGCATCTCCCCCATGGTTGGCCCTCTATTGGTCTAGGGAGGTGACATTCCCCCAGAGCCAAATGTTCTTCTCAGCTCGTGGTCGGGTTACGTCCCACCGAGTCGATCGTCATCAGCATAAGGGCAAAGCATTTTCTCCACAGGTAGATATCAGGATCCTCGTTGACTGAGCACATGAAGGTGGCAGGAAGGACCAGATTTGCAGCCAAGGCATTTTTCTCTGTGATTCCTGGAGTGACCACCGACGGATTCATCGACACACACCATCTTTTTTTATAGTTCCCGACATCAACTCACAAACTCGTTGTTACCAAGAACTAGGGGATAGATGTTGATGGTGTTTTTTAGGCACTATGATATTCAAGCAGCACGGCAGAGGTAAAAGTGTAACTCCCTTCTTGATCGAGATCATTAATACCGACCCGACCACATGAGTTAGGGGCCGAGCACTTATGATCTGTAACCCGACCACATAAGATCGGATGACCGGGCATTATAAGATCGACAACAGCATTCTCAGCTCAAATGACCATTATGACCGACCTCATGAAGACCGAGCATATGGCGAGGCGTGCTCCGGAAGATGACACCCTATTCTTGCGGATAAGACGACAAGTTATCCTATTTTCATGGGGAAAACTGGTGAGTTAGAGTCCTAGTAGGATAAAGAAAGTAAAGGTAGTTTTGATTAGGAATCCTTATGAGAAAATGGAATAGTTTTGACTAGGAATCCTTATGGGAAAATGGAATAGTTTCAACTAGGAAATTCTTGTAGGAGAAGGAATCTGATTTCTACACTATTATAAATAGAAGGGTAGAGTGTGCATAAGGAAAACAAGTTGAAAGTTGAGAGCATTAGGAGAAGAAGATCAATCTCATTGTGAATTAAACTTGTAAAGCACGAGAGATACGAGAGACGCAGAGCTGAGAAGCGTGTTTCAGCAATAAAAGTATCATCCTTTTTGTGCCCGTGGACGTAGGTCGGACCAAGATCCGCCGAACCACGTTAAATCTCCTTATCGATTGGCGTATTATTTGTATTTTGCTAAGTTTGCTTTTGGTCCCCCATAACCAAACAAATTCACTATTGAGGGAGAATTGTCTAGGGAGTAATATTTCCATATTGCCCTGAGACCAAAATCAGCCGTCAATATATATATCACACCTATAACTATATAATAATATAATAAAAAATAATTAAAAAAAGGAAATTATCCTTGTGGTTTTAGAAGTGGAGCCTAAGTTCGTACAATACTAAATTAAAACAAGAGGAAACTGCCAAAAATATTTTAATAAAGTGACTTTCTCGGTCCCCATGTGCACTTTTTCTTTTAAAATAGTGCGTGGCAAAATCGTGATTCCTGTCTTTCAGTGCTTTGTCACAAAATGGATTCGTGTCTCACTCTCAGATTCCGTTCACCGGAGCTCCACTTTTCTGTTCACCATTCATTAAACCGTCAACTACCCATTTTAGCTCCCCCTAAGAACACCCCAAAACGCACAGTTTTGGTCCCCACAACAAGGACATCAACTTATGATCAACTGATCGCCAGGGCCAAGATTAATTCACCCATAGAAGGCGTCAGTGAGGAGCTCAATTTGATCGCCTCTCGGAATCTTGATTTTGCTTATACTCGTAGAAAAGTTCAATCGGCTTTCGCTGAAGTGCAGCAGCAGCTTGATCATTGCTTGTTCAAGGTTCTTTTTTTTTTTTTTTTTTTTGCAATAATAAATTGTTTTTATTTTTCATGACGATATTGGTAACTGCTTGTTATGGCTGATTTTTCTTTTTTCTTTTTTGAAATATTTTTGGATTTCGGTAGATGGCTCCTTCTGGGATCAGAACTGAAGAGGTAAGCAATTGCTGCTTTAGCCTGATTGTAGATTAAATAGATCAGTAATTACTGTTTATTTGATCACAAATGTGAGAATTAGAGAAGAAAATGTATATTAACATTTACTTGAGTTTTGAATTACAATGAGAGGTCTTTTTATAGCCTTTAAACACAACTACCACAATAAATGCATAACTACTATATTAAATACATCTATACAACTATCAACTAATAACACAACACAACTAACATCATCACAACACACAACTAACAACTAACATCCCCCCTCAAACTCAAGGTGGTTTAGATGAAACCAAATTGAGTTTGGAAACAAGTATAGTGTAACGTCCCGGAAGAAAGGATTTGGTGAAGACATCAGCTAGCTGATCAGTGCATTTGAGATACTTCAAGGAAATAGTGCCAGAAGCAACGTGTTGGCGAATGAAATGACAATCGATCTCAATGTGTTTGGTGCGCTCATGAAAAACATCATTATGTGCTATTGCAATAGCACTTTTGTTGTCGCAGTAAAGAGTGAGAGATGATGGTTGAGGGACTCCCATATCTTCTAGAAGCCAACGTAACCATGGAAGTTCAGCTGTAGTAGCAGCAACAGCTCTATATTCAGCCTCAGTACTCGAGCGGGCAACCAATGTCTATTTCGTGCTGCGCCAAGAAATAAGTGAATCACCAAGAAAAATACAGTAACCTGTAGTTGATCGACGATCAGTAGGGTCTCCTGCCCAGTCAGAATCAGAGTAGGCTCGAAGAACCAATGATGAAGTAGCAGAAAAATGGAGACCTGTAAAGAGAGTTCCTTTAACATAACGAATGATGCGAAGTACTGCAGCATAATGAGTGGAACGGGGAGCGGTCATGAACTGGCTGACAATGTGAACTGCATAAGAAATGTCTGGTCGAGTGACTGTAAGATAAATGAGGCTTCCAACCAATTGTCTGTAGAGAGTAGGATCATCAAGGGGAGTGCTATCTTCATCTATAGGTGTAAGACTAGTATTATACTCAATTGGAGTTGGAACTGTCTTGCTCTCTGTAAGGCCAGCTCGAGAAAGAAGATCAGAGGCATACTTGGCTTGCGAGAGATGATAACCATCATCAGAACAAATAACCTCAAGGCCTAAAAAATAACTCAAAGGACCAAGATCTTTCATTTCAAATTGTTGACTAAGAGCCTGCTTGAGATCTGCTATGCCTGAAATATCATCTCCAGTAATAATCATATCATCAACATAAAGAAGTAATATCACAATACCCTTTTTGGATTTTCGAAGAAATAAAGCTGAATCATGTGGACTGGAGGTGAATCCAATTTGTCTGACAGCGGTACTGAATTTGGCAAACCATGCACAAGGAGCTTGCTTCAAACCATATAAGGCACGTCGCAGGCGACATAATTATTTGGTGGATGATCAAGACCTGGAGGAGGCATCATATAAACTTCTTCAGTGAGACCATTGAGGAAGGCATTCTTGACATCCATCTGAAACAGACTCCATTGCCGAGCAGCAGCAATAGCAAGGCAGACTGCGAACTGAGGTAAGGCGAGCAACAGGAGCAAAAGTCTCCTCATAATCAATCCCATACTATTGAGCGAATCCTTTAGCAACAAGTCGTGCTTTATAACGCTCAATAGATCCATCTGAATGTGTTTTGATTTTGTAAACCCATTTGCATCCCACTGGATTTTTGCCAGGAGGACGATCAACCAAGTCCCAAGTACCTGTCTTTGTCAATGCCTGTAATTCATCTTGCATAGCTTGCTGCCAATGAGGATTAGAAGAAGCCTCCCTATAGGACTGAGGTTCATGCAAAGAAATAAGGGCAGAGAAACAATGATAATCTCAAAGGTAAGGGGGAGGATTTCTTACTCGGGTAGGATAGGGTGGAGATGAGTCACCAATGGTCTCTGGTGCAGTATCTGCAGGAGGGGCATCAACAAGAACAGGCGGTGATGGAGGTTGGACATCTGTATGTTCACCATGAGTACTTGCATCAGATGGAAACAACTCAATAGATAGATTAGTGAAAAGTGGAGGAGGATCTGAAGGTGACACTGTGAACTTAGAAATAGAAGAGAACATAACGTGTTCCCAGAAAATAACATGACGAGAGATGCGAAGTTTCTTTGACACGGGATCCCAACAACGATACCCTTTGTGTTGAATACCATATCCTAAGAAACAACAAAGTCTGGCACGGGGTTCTAACTTGTGATGCTCTGTGGGATGAAGAAGAACAAAACAAACACTCCCAAAAACCTTGAGAAGATCATAAGGAGGGGAAACACCATAAAGGCACTTATAAGGAGACAAATTGTGTTTGGTGACTGAAGAAGGAATACGATTAATAACATAAACAGCCGTAAGGGCAGCTTCACCCCAAAAGCGTTCAGGACAAGATGATGAAATGAGCATGGATCGAGTGGAATCTAAAATATGACGATGTTTTCTTTCGGCTCGTCCATTTTGTTGAGAGGTCTATGGGCAGGATCGTTGTGAAATGGTTCCTTGGGCTTTTAAAAATTGTTGAATTTTGGAGTCAAGATATTCCTTGACATTGTCGGTCCTCAAAATTTTGATAGTTTTGGAAAATTGTGTTTTGAGCATGTTTGCAAAGTCAATATAAATTTGAGGTAGTTCGGAACGTTGTTTCATAAGAAAGATCCATGTAAATCGAGAATAATCATCAATAAACAAGACAAAATATTTAGATCCTCCCATAGTGGCTGTAGGTGAAGGTCCCCATACATCAGAGTGGACCAAATCAAATGGAGCAACGGAATTATGTTTATTATGTTGAAAGGACAAAGCTGGTTGTTTTCCAAGTTGACAAGAGACACAATGGAAAGGCTGGTCTTTAACAGAACCTAGTGAACCATTAGAAACTAAAGGACAAAGTTTATTTATCGAGGCATGACCAAGACGCATATGCCACAAGTGAAGAGAAGATGGAGTAGATACAGCACATAATTGGGAAAAACGATTTGAAGGAAGATGCAGAGAGGTGAGTTCAAACAGACGTCCAATTCTACGGCCTGTCCCAAGAATCTGTCCCGTCTGCGGATCCTGCACACGACAACCATTAGTGGAGAATATCAATTCTAATCCAAGTTCACATAGTTGACCAACAGAAATAAGGTTGAATGTAAGTTTGGGAATAAGAAATGTGTTTGGTAATGTGAGTGTAGATGTTGATATGTGGCCAGACTGACTTACAAGCATTTGTGAGCCATCTGCAGTGAAGATTGGAGAAATATTTGTGGTAGGAGAGGTGGAAGAAAATAACAAGGATTGAGAAGTCATATGATTGCAACAACCAGAGTCAAAATACCAAGGAGAATTACCTGAATTGACAGAAAAGGCAGTAGAAGTAATGGGATGGGTGGAGAGTATTTGTCTAAGGAGTGCTTCTAAGTTACCAGTGGATGTTGGAGAGACAGTAACCTCAGAGGTAGCAGCAGCAATTGGAATTGCTATCTTGGAGGGTTAATTAGATCTTGGGGGACGAGTGGGGCACTGCTCAATGGAATGGCCAGACAGCTTGCAGTAGCGACAACTCACCTTAGTGGGACAGTGAGCGGCAATATGGCCTATTTTCTTGCATTTGTGACATTCAATAAGACTACATTCAATCAGAGTATGACTAGATTTGTTGCAGGTACGACAAAATTTGCCTTCACCTTTTGAGAAATGTTTATCCGCGGCGGCAAGCACAACATCATCGTGAGATGGCTTAAGTAAGCCGAGATGAGTTTCATCAGACAATAATCGAGAGACAGCAGCTTCTAATGTAGGTAGAGGAGATTGATGTAACAATGAAGCTCGACAAGATTCAAAATCATCAGTAAGGGCCATAAGGAATTGAATTAGTCGCATACGGTCACGGTGTGCCGTATAATTAGTTGCATCAACGGTGCAACTCATTGATGGTTCTGACAAAGCAAGTTGGTCCCAAATATTCTCCATTTGTGCAAGAAAATCAGTAATAGACTGACCTTTCTCTTGTTTCAAATTATGCAACTTTTCCCATAATTGATACTGACTAGAGAGATCAGAAGAGGTGTACCTTAATGCAAGCAGATCCCAAACTTCTTTGGCAGTTTCGTAGCGCCCAAATTGATGATGAATAGCTGGAACCGAAGTATTCCGGAACCATGTCAGAATTTGGTGATTCTTACTATCCCAATCCTCGAGACGATCATCGAGCTGTCCTTCAGTTTCATCAGTAAGCTGAGTGGGGGGCTTGGCATCTCCAGTAACATAACGCCATAGTTTCCGACCCTTGAGAAAACTACGCATTCCCTGAACCCAGAGACGATAGTTTGAACCTATGAGAATGGTAGGAATGGGTTGCATAGCATCTGACTTTTCCATTCCCGAAAACCGAATTTCTACACCTCTGGAAAGAACCTAAGCTCTGATACCATGTGAGAATTAGAGAAGAAAATGTATATTAACATTTACTTGAGTTTTGAATTACAATGAGAGGCCTTTTTATAGCCTTTAAACACAACTACCACAATAAATGCATAACTACTATATTAAATACATCTATACAACTATCAACTAATAACACAACACAACTAACATCATCACAACACACAACTAACAACTAACAAGAAAGATGAAAGAAAAGAAGGGAAAGGTTACTTCAGTCCTTTGTCATCCAAAACCAAAATAGCAACTCTATGTTGAGCCAAGATTTTAAATTTTTACTTATTGACTGATTATCTTGTCACTGTTTGATTTGTACTAATTTTTTTTTTTTTTTTGAATAAACAAAGTTATGTAAAACATCTTTACAAATGTTCTTGGTGCGATGTTTTAGAAACAATTTGGAGATGTAAATTTCTTCTGGAATTTACATTTAAAGTGTTTTTATTTCTTTGAGATTGTTTGTAAACTGTATCCAAAAGGTTCTGTATCCTAATTTTGAAAATTGCTTTTGTAAATATCGGGCAAAGAAATGAAATTAACTGTGGAAGTCCAAAACATTTTTGTTCTGGAATATAATGAATGCTGCTGATGGGTTCTGTAGTGGTATGAAAGGAATTCAAAGGGATTGGAAGTTTTCTGTAAAAGCTGGATGCCAAAACCTGGTGTTCGAATTAAAGGTGCTTTGTTTTTTTGCCATGGCTATGGTGACACCTGCACTTTCTTCTTTGAAGGTTCGTTGATGTATCTTGAGTTTATTAATCCTTTATTCTAGTTATTGAAACGAGTCTATATTTGATATATGGTCATCTTGGCTATTCAGGTATTGCTAGGTACATTGCTGCATCAGGGTATGCTGTTTATGCTTTGGACCATCCGGGTTTTGGTTTATCCGAAGGATTGCATGGATTCATCCCAAGCTTTGATGGATTAGTTGACAATATTATTGAAACTTACACAAAAATTAAAGGTATGATATGTGACTAAAATAGGCCTCATTTCACAATTACGATTATCCTCAAGTTGTAACTTCTTATCTTGCAAGTTTTAGTAGATTGATGCTTTTAGTTTAAAAGTAGCTTTGTCTGATTTTTCATAAGCATTATGGTTAGCAGGAAGACCTGAACTGAAAAGGCTGCCTTGCTTCATACTGGGACAGTCCATGGGTGGAGCTGTTACTATCAAAGCTCATCTAAAGCAACCACGTGCATGGGATGGAGTAATCCTTGTAGCACCAATGTGTAAAGTAAGTTCATCTTTGTTCCTTTTACACAATTTTTGACAAACCATCGTTCGTTCAGAGAAACATAAGCGATTACTTCCCGTTTGAAATTTGTGCTACATTATTCGGTACCTTACTAAATGGTGCTTCATCCATCATTAGTCTTAAAGACACAAATTGATATTTGTGACAGTAATAAATCAACTGCAACGCATAATGGCCATGAGCTGTTGTCATCAGTATGGAGTTTTCAACCAGGACTTGGAATCAATGTTTCACTTTCATTCCAGTAGAGAATTAAGCAAGGGACAAAAATAAAGATCTTTAAACTATTTGGTGTCATATGAATATATTTTTTATATCTAATTCCACCACTCATTCTAGTCGATCAAAAAATAAAGCTTTTAGATTTATTATTCCTACCCTCTGTGTCCTATATAGGATGTTTCAGTTCAATGGTATACTTGTGCGCCTGGTTAAAGCCAAAAACTTCCATGCTTCTGAAACAACTAATTGCAGCTAATAGGAAGCAAAAGTTTTGGATGCTCATTGTGAAGATTAAATAGAGAGTAGTGATATGCTCACCGTTTGTATCCAAATGATGTGGCGTCTTATGTATTATTCAATAATTGAGGTTAATAATTAACACGTTAATTGTAGGATTATAAAGTTAATTATCACATAGTACATGGAATAAAATGATTGGTGATATATCACTTGGGATACAAACTTTGTACCCAAACTTTGTAAGCATATCATTATTGTTAAATATATGCTAGGTGGTCCTTAGGCGTTAGGCAGTGCCTGGCCTTTCCAAATATGTATGAAACGGTTGCTAGGCGGTATCAAGCAATTAGGCGGGTTTAGGTGGGTCTAGGCAGCCGCCTAGGCAGTTCTAGACTGGCCTATATGTTTTTTCCCAAATTTTATTTTTTCCAAATTTTTCAATAAAAAATAAAACCACCTAGCGCTGGCTTGCCTATCTTTCTACTTAGGCGTTAGGCGCTCCCACACCGTACGCCTACCGCCTAGCATTTTTTAAAACATTGGTTGTAAGCACTGTTTTAAAAAAGGGCCTAGGCGATCCCTAGGCACTAGGCGGTGCTTGGCCAATCAAATTATGCATGAAAACGGTTGGTAGGCAGTGTCAAGCAAGTAGGTGGGTCTAAGCAGTTTTAGGTGGCCACCTATGCCGGTCAGGTAGTTCTAGGCGGCCGCCTAAGCGGTTCTGGTAGGGTTTGTATGTTTTTTCCCAAAATATATTTTTTTTCCAATTTTTTTAATAAAAAATAAAACTATCTAGCGCCTCCTAGTCTATCCTTCTAGGCGACGTCTAGAAGGCCTAGGCGCTTCCACACCGTACACCGTACGCCTACCGCCTAGCTTGTTACTGCTCTGTTTTTTAAACTAAATCTGGGTTCTCTGTGTCTTCCATTATTTGTGCACCACATTTTATGCACCGAATAATGGTGGTTGGATGTTGACCCTTCTCTGTTTAAATTGGCACTAACAAGAATACTGAACTTCTTAATTCTGATCCTTCTTTGCATACTTGATCTTTATTTTGCCTGGAAGACTGTATTCTGTTATTTACCAAACGGAAAATTTTCTAACCTTAAGTTGTTGGCAAGATTGCAGAAGAAATGATTCCTCCGCCAGCACTTATGAAGGTATTAATTGTTTTGTCTAAAGTAATGCCGAAAGCAAAGCTCGTCCCTCAAAAAGATTTGGCAGAGTTGGCCTTCAGAGACCCCAGAAAAAGGGAAATGGTTTGTTCTTCTACACTTACTTGATATAAATATACTCTTACAAGCATTGGTGCTAGAGCTCCACTATGATTAAACAGCTTATGTCTAGAACTTGAGCACCGTGGATCATATCATCACTATATATAAAAGCTCTTCATTTGAAAATGACTAAAGGTGAGAGAGAGTGTGGTGGCAAATTAATTTTAATCTTAGATGACGAACTCACATTTAGCCACTATACCTTATTGACATTTGTGTTAAGGAAAAGCAAATGAATTATGATTCAGCTTCTACCAGTTGTCAATAGACCATCTTTCATAGAATACGTTTTCATATTCAAACACTTATCTCCAGAGTGATTATTGAATCATGTTGTTTACTAATTTCTGTTTTAGGCCGTCTACAATGTGATTTGTTACAATGATCAAACAAGATTGAAAACTGCTTTTGAACTTTTAAATGCTACCATTGACATTGAGAAGCAAGTTGAGAAGGTTAGTTTTCTTTACATTTCTATGCGACTTCATTTTTACTGCTTAATGTTTGGATATTATTACACTCTTAATATGTTAACATGGAATGCACAAAATGGCAGCGCCAACAACATAAATGAATCAATTTAACATAATGCAGGTTTCATCTCCTTTGCTAATTCTTCATGGAGCTGAGGATAAGGTAACAGATCCTTCAGTCAGCAAGTTTCTTTACGAGAAAGCTTCCAGCACCGACAAAACTCTTAAGCTATATGAAGAAGGTTATCACTGCATACTAGAAGGGGAACCTGACGATAGAATTTTTGCTGTCCTTGGTGATATTATATCATGGCTTGAAGCCCGGTGCTAAGTTAAATGAAGCTCATATGAGTTAAAGAGTGTATGTAAACTCACTCTTGATTAGCAAAGTTTGAGTCAATCGGTCTTTATTTTGATTGCAATGGTAACCATTTTTAAAGAAAGTTTAAGCCTCTTCCTTAGATGTTGCACTCTAACCCCACCTGAAAATTCGATTTATTTGAATTTGATGTATGCCTTGATAACTTTGAAATGATTGGCCAAGACTGCCTCCGTTGATTCTATTCAAAAAATTGAAATTAAGAAACCTTTTAGCTAGTATTAAATATATATAAAATTCTTTGTACAATGCATATGCCCAACTTTATCGTGCAAGTTTTTTTAAAATTTTTACACGACAAAGTACCAGTGTGTGTATATATAGAGATTGAGGATTTAATGAGGGAATGAACACATTAAAAAATAAAGAAAACATAGATTTCAATACATTGTTTGTCTTTTATCATATTGAAACGTGCGTTTTCTCTATTTTTTTAGTTTGTCTTTCAACTTAATAATTTAAGGGTTTCTTATTAGATATTCGTGTATATATGTATGTATATATGTATGTTTATTATTGATAAAAGAAATATAAACTACTTTTACAACTTTACTTGGGAATTAAAATCTTTTCCTTGTTTTCTCTCTCTCTAGAGACATATGATTCACAAAAATAAAAATGATTAAAGATTAAATTATATGTCATATGTCTTTTTTTTTTTTTGAAATTGCTGGAAACCACCGCCAAACCACTCATTTCGGGTTTAAATGGAGCAGATAAAATCTCCGACTGTCTCAATCTCTTATAAGAAATACACTCCCTGAATTCGAACAAATGACCTCAATATGAGATCATATACCACCAAACTACGCTTCTTATAGACTGAATGTCATATGTCACTAAATGGCAATACTAAAGATTATCGTCCCTTGCTTGAGAGATATGACCGAGTTCTAGTCAGAAAACAATCAGGAAAAAAGTGTGTAATGTAATGATTGATGGAAAAATAATTTATGATATATTATTTTGTGGCATAATTTTGATTGTGACCTATTTATTAAAATTAAGAGATAATAAGTGATTAAAATCTACGCCATAATTACTATGAAATAATATATTTATATACTCAAATTGATTTTGAGGTGAACGAGAAAGGAACTTTCAAAGTATACACATGAAGTTGAAAATTTTAAGGAAAAATTTACTGTCCCATATAGAAATCGAATGTCGAAATCTATCAAGCCAGAATCGGCTTAACTATGTTTTACAACTTTCTTTAATTTTTTATTTTTTAATTTCAAAATCTGTAACAGTCAAGGATAATTACTATAATTAATTACTGCAATTATAGTTTTTATTGTCCTCTGTATGAATATTTACAAATTGGTTCATTTCTATTCCTGATTTTTTTTCCTATGATTTTTGTGTGGAAAGAGTTCGCACATATTAGAAGTTCGTTGAAAATAATTTGATAGTGCTCTAAAGATTTTGGTCTCATTATATCCTCAGAAACAGATATCGAAATCATCCTAAATATCAATGATGGGAAGCAAATTTATTTTAAGAATATTATATTTACACTAGTGACATGCCTTGGATTTTATCTCTATATCTCTTTATTTACTGTTTCATTTCGTCTGTTTAATTTCAGAATTTATAATTCCAACCGTTTAAGTTTATTGTTATATTACTAACAGATTATTATTTTTTTCCTACACGACAGCGACTTTTCTTTTGGTCATTGCCTGTATTGATGTAACCATGTCTATTAAAACCAGAAGATTCCAATTTTGGATTTGGATGTTATGAATTATATAAGAAAGAAAATCAGAGAAAGAAAGAAACAACCCCATAAAACACTAAAGGTGTATTTGGCGGAATGTAAATATTAGTGTTTTAACGTTTCATTAAACGAATATGTTAACGCTAACGTTAACGTTCAGAAAATCATAATCTCATAATTTGATGGACAGTTTATAGATTTGCAAAAAGAGTGTGGACACCAATTCACTGATGTATGTATGTACTGAAGAGAAAAAGATGTGAAGAAATATTGGTTTATTGGACCACCCAAATTAATTGATCTAAATTCTTGTACACTTTCAGATGTTTGGGGGTGCTATCTTGGCCTTTTCTGAACAAAATTGTTTTACCAATTGTAATCAAATATTGAGTGGTCCATCAAATACCATCTGATAATTGTCTCGATCTTTTCACAAAACTTGCTATTGTTACACTGAGCTGGAAGAAGAGATTAGTGTTAGGAATTTTTTAGCACATGATTATTATCACAAGAATTTAGAATATAAAATAAGAATTATTCAGATGACTTAGATAACGTACCTGATTTGGAATCCACATATGTAGCGGAAAACTTGATAAATCTGTTGATTATATACACTAAGGAAATCATCATCTTCTCTCATTTTCTTGATGGTGAGAAGTTTATTCTCTCTATAAGCTTCCTTTTTTCTTTTTCTTTATAAAACTTTTTCCTTATGCTTCTTTAGTCTCTCCCGTGAGTTATGGAAACCTCGTCAAAGCATTCTTAATATATCATGTTTCACTATTTTCATTTGAATGAACAATGCAATTGTTCATTCACATGTGAATCTCATTAATTATTAATGAGAGAGACATAAAGCTTAAGCTTGAATAAATAATTAAAGGCAGCTAGTAAGTTATTTTAGGGGAATGAGAATGAGAACTTAATTCACTAATTTACGGAGTGTAATGAGCTCACTCATCAAAAGTCCATAACTTCTCTAAAGCCTACTTTAATTTCCACACATAAATTAATATAAAGTTCAGCTCACTTTATTAGATCAGATAATTGGGCTTCGCAAATTCCTATTACAAATCAATTATCTTAACGTTTTATTAAAACATATCTCACAATTGATAGAAGTCCACTTTATTATTAGAATATTACAATAAATATTTTAACATTCTCTCACTTGTGTAATATCAATTGTGAATGTTTTAATGCTAAGATCATTTTATAGATCCAAAATTGGTTCAGAAACAACTCTAGTTTACCATTTCGTCCAATAAGATCATAGATATAGAATCATGGTGGTAGCTAGATTATAATGCAATATAGTACATTCCATGGTCACATCTATCAAACAACCTTATCGACGTGAATAAGATGTGATAGAGCAGTAAGATACGATAACACTTACTTTATGATCTTAAATTCATGTGTTATTTTCTCTTATCGGTCATCAATTTCTCTACTTTATGCACCTCGGACACTCATGAGAAATCAATACTTAAATAATAAGCATGTATGTCTTAACTTTATTTCTTTATTATCTCGAGATAAACTTTATGTGTCACAAGACATACCAACAATGCTTCTTAATTTTATGTCACAGGCCAATGCTTATGATTGACACTCATCATAAGACTTTACACAATAATATATCAAATAATAAATATTAATATCTTCCAATGAAGATGCTCATTTATAGATAATCATCCTAAAATATCCAAAATACATTTACAAATGTACAAACAAAATAATATATAGCAATGATGTCTCCATTAACCAATGGTATCAAAAGACATTACCAAACTCATACACGCAACATGTTTTGCATAAATAATGGGTCGAATACCTTTGGTCAAAGAATCAGCAATCATATCATTTGTACCGATATGTTATACTATAAATTGTCAAGTATTTGACCTCCATATACTTTGACCTAGTGATATTCTTATTATTTTTCGTAAATAATACAGTTAAAAGATTATCACAATATAAATTTATAGGTCTAGAAATTGAGTTAACAATTGACATTTGTAATGATATTTCATAGCCAAACTGACATTGCACCAAAACATGCTACTAACTCAGCCTACATTGTGGAAGAAGTTACTAATATTGCTTGATATTTTTCAAAGATATAGTTCCACCTGCTTGCATAAACACATATCCTGAGGTAGATTTCCTATCATCTGAACAACCAGCAAAATCAGAATCTGTATACCATACTAGTTCAAGATTCTCAACCATTCTGTATGTTAATATGTAATCGTTAGTCCCTTTAAGATATTGAAAAACTCTCACCAACTGCAAAGGCAATGTCAGGTATAATGCATACTTGTGCATACATCAGGCTTCCTACTGCACTAGCATATGGCACTGCTTTCATAGATTCTCTCTCAACTTTATTCTCAGGTGATTGTGTGAAGCTCAACTTATCATTTTCAGCAATTGGCACATCCCAAGATTTACAATCATGCATACTGAATCTCTTCAGTATCCGCTCAATATATGCTTTCTGAGAGAGACCTAATACCTTTCAAATTCTATCTCTATAGATTTCAATACCCAAAATAAAATATACTTCTCCAAAATCTTTCATATCAAAATGCCTATACAATGACTGCTTTAAAACCTCATGCAGCATGCCTAGATCATTACATGCAGCAAAATATCATCTACATAAAACATGAGAAAGATAAATTTACTCTCATTGATCTTGATATATATGCATTTATCAACTTTACTTTCCAAAAAGCCTAAAGAGGAGATTATATTGTCAAACTTTAAGTACCACTGTCGAAATGCTTGTTTCAAACCATAAATAGACTCTTAAGTCTACAAAAAGATTATCTTCACCATCTTTCTGAAATCCTTCAGATTGTACCATATATACCTTTTTACTTAATTCTCTAGTTAGGAATGCAGTTTTAACGTCCATCTGATATAGTTCCAATCATAATGAGCTACCAGTGTCATGATTACTTTAAATGTAGGTTTAGAAGATATATGAGAAAAAGTTTCAGTGTAATCAATTTCTCCTCTGAGTAAATCCATTGGCTACTAAATAGAGAATTAAGCTCATAACATCTCCAAATACCACTCTAATTTTCACACATCAATTATATAGAGTCAATCTCACTTTATTAGATCAAACAATTAAGCTTCAAAATTTCTATTACAAACTAATTATCTTAATGCGTTATTAAAACGTATCTCATAATTGATAAAAAGCCCACTTTATTATTAGAATATTACAATAAATACTCTAACACCTAGACCCCATTTGAGTTTCACATAAAATTAGTTGATCTCAGGATAGTTGAGAAATATTTGTACAAATTAAAATCTACAGCTACAATGATTCCTTCTTAGAGCAATGTGAGATAAATAAAGTATCAGCCTTAGTTAATGATGCTAATGGTTCCCTTGCTATTGTTTTCATTTGTTCTTTTTGTTATTGTATTTATTTCTTTATAAGTTTTTGCTTTGTTGTTTCAGCTTCTTAGTGAAATGGTTAGGCTCAGTACTAGTAGCATAGTCAGAACTTTAATTCAATAGAATAAAATTTATATTTCACAAAAATTGATAAATATTGTTCATTTTAGTGTGAATAAATCAATATTATTTAATTAAAAAACCAAAATTTTCACTACGTCCCCTGATTAGGTGTTATGGTTTATTTTAATGAGATTTTTCTCATCATCAAGGATACTCAATCCCTTTTATTTTGAAAATCTTTTAATGCTTCAATCCATGTATGTTATCAAACCCTCTTAAACTCGCATACAAGCATATATAACATGTTCATGAACCAAAAAATTAAAAACAATTATAATATACATTTCCCTTTCTTCTTCTTCCCTTTTTTTTCCTCATTCATTCTTATTCTAATGGTAGGTAAGATTAGGGGTGGGCGCGGTTCGGTTTGGTTCGGTTTTTGCTAAAAATCGAACCAAACCATATTTTACGGTTCGGATTTTTTACTTCTCAAACCAAACCGTTAAATAACGGTTTGGTTCAGATTGAAAATTTTTTAAACCAGCGGTTTACGGATTGGTTCGGTTCGGTTTACGGATTATTATATTTAAAATAAAATTTCATCCACTTAAGTGCAAAAAAATAACTAGTCTATCCAACAAATGGTATGAAGTGCTAGGGTGTAAGTTGTGACTCCAGGGAACATATACACTCCATAAAGGATTGAAAAATGAGGCACAATTAATTCTTGTATTTTTTTTTTAAAAATACCTTGAATAATGATCTTATCATCATTCTAATTAAGAGACAAATCCAACATCTTACTTTCAAGAATAATGATGCTACCATAAAACAAATAAATTGAAGAATAAAAGTATTAACAAATAAATATATTAACAAAAATTTAAGAATAAAAGTATTAACATACTAATAAAAAAAAACATAGAATAAAATTAAAAGAAAAATACAATTTTTTAAAAATTTATATTTTTTTAATTATAACGGTTCGGTTCGGTTTAACAGGTGCGTTCGGATTAGGTCCTGAACCGAACCGTAAAACCGTTTGGGGTGGGCCAATCCGAACCGCAAACCGAACGTTAGGAAAAAAAAAACCGTAATTTGGTCTGGTTTGGTTCGGTTTGCGGTTTGGTTCGGTTCGGTCGGTTTTTTGCCCACCCCTAGGTAAGACCGTAAGACTACAAATTAAAATTAGATTCGTCGAGAAAAGAAAGAAAGAAAACGAGTACCAAGTAAAGTTAATCTCCTAGGAACATTAATTCCCCAGGACATAATATGAGACATTAGGCATAGAAAAAATTCTAGTGCAACGCCGTCATATTATAATTTAATAATATTCTATCATATTAAATTATTAAAAATATTTAAATTAATAATAGTTATATTAATACCAACTTCACATGCTATATAATCATAGTCTTTAAGGGGTGTGGTTTGGTAGCAACTGGTTTAGAACGTGGTTTTGAGGTATTGGTGTGAGTTCAGAGAATGCATTTCTTGTAAGAGTTTAGGGTAGTCGGGGATTTTACATGCTCTACTTAAGCTCAGGTCGGGTAGTTTAGCGGCAGAGTTTCCAACGTTTCGAAAAAAAATGTTATATAATCATATCATTTTGCAAACTCCTTAAAAGTATTTAAAAGTGAAAAAAAAAAAATGAAATGGAATGCTATCTTATTGGGCTCTAAATCCAAATCTAGTCTTATTTGGGCCTTATCTCGATATCTAGATAGCCTGCTTTGAATGCAGATTTTAATTAGGGTGGGAAAATGGATAAAATTTTGAAAAGTCCTCCAAAATTTAAAAATTGTTTATTTAAAATTGGGCATAGTAACCCATAAAAGAACATCAATTCAATTTTATGAAATTATATTTTTTCTAAACATTTTAAAAACATTATAAACAACACTTGATTTAGAAAAGTGTTTTTATTGTAACACTTCGGTTATTCAATGCATGTCCAGTATGATACATTTCTCATGTATGATATGTCGTCATACATGTAATCATGTGTTAGTGGGTTAGATACCTTAGAAATCTCGTCCGAAGACTTAGAAAAAAAATTTCAGTTTTTGATACTTTTTCTGTCAGTAGAATCATTTGGACATCCTTTAATATTTTGGCCATAATTTACGCTACAAATTTCTGTTTTCAGTGATTTTGATACCGTCGGAAAGCTTAGACATAAATCTACAACAATTATGTTAAATATATTTTTCACATTTTCGAACAGAATCAAGTCAAAATGAGTTTTGTTCTGCCTGTATAGAGCAGTTACGAGAATTGCATTCAATTTTAGCATGCGCAAAATTTAAATTATATTTGTTGACGGCGGATTTCGGTCTCAGGGGCAATAAGGGTTTTTTAACTCCCGAGACAATCCTCATTCAACTGTGAATTTTGTTTTGTTTATGGGAACCAAAAGCAAATTTGGCAAAAGATAGGTAAATTCACACAATCAACAAAGAGATTTAACGTGGTTCGGCGGATCAGATCCAACCTACATCCACGGGCACAGAACGGACGATGTTTTATTACCGAAATATGTTTCTCTGATCTGTTTTGTGTTTACAAGTCTAATTTTCTTTTGTTCTCTTTTCAACTCTCAATGCCCTCAACTTTCAACTCTCAACCTTTTTTTTTCTTTTCTTACAAGCACGCTTTCCTCTCCTATTTATAATAGCAAAGAAACAGTTTTCATTTTCCCATAAGGATTCCTAGTTGAAACTACCTTCACTTCCTTTTTCCTATTAGGACACTGACTTATCAACTTTTCCCCATGAAAGTAGGATAACTTATCTTCTTATCTGTAGGAATATGATGTCTTATCTTCTGGAGCATATCTCGCCATATTCTCGGTCTTCATGAGGTCGGTCATGATAGTCTTTTGAACTGAGAATGTTGATGTCGATCTGATAATGCCCGGTCATCCGATCTTATGTGGTCGGGTTACAGATCATAAGTGCTCGGCCCCTAACTCATATGGTCGGGTCGTTATTAATGATCTCGATCAACAAGGGAGTTTACCTTTTTTACCCCTGCCGTATTGCTTAAATATCATAGGACCTGAAAATACCACCAACATTTGTCCCCTAGTTCTCGGTTCCAACAAGTGTACGAGTTGGTGCCTGGAACTATATAAAAAGAGTGGTATTTGCTGGTGAACTGGTGGCCAATCTTTGAAGGAGAAAATTCGTCGGCCTACACTTATCTCATCCTCGGTCTGACTCAGGTGTTCGGCTTGTCTTTCTTTTTTCTTTTTTTTTATTGTTTTTTACATGTTTCTATTCCACTTTTTATCTTTCATAATCTGCTCCAATAATCTCCTGCAAACGATCTCTCGAGGCCCGGCCATGAGGGGACAACCCGAACCAAAAATTAGATCATGCGTGGGACGTAACCCGACCCCGAGCTGGGAAAAACACTTGGCTCTGGGGGAATGTTACGTCCCCAGTCCAAAGAGACAGACTCAGTGGGACGTAACCCGACCCCGAGCTGAGAGAAACACTTGGCACTCGGGGAAATGTTACGTCCCCAGTCCAAAAGACAGACTCGGTGGGACGTAACCCGACCCCGAACTGAGAAAAACACTTGGCACTAGGGGAAATATTACGTCCCCAGTCCAAAAAGACAGACTCGGTGGACGTAACCCGACCCGAGCTGGGAGAAACACTTGGCTCTAGGGAAATGTTACGTCCCCAGTCCAAAGAGACAGACTCGGTTGGACGTAACCCGACCCGCGACTGAGAAAAACACTTTGCACTATGGGAAATATTACGTCCCCAGTCCAAAAAGACAGACTCGGTGGGACGTAACCCTCCCCGAGCTGGGAGAAACACTTGGCTCTAGGAAATGTTACGTCCCCAGTCCAAAGAGACGACTCGGTGGGACGTAACCCCGACCCTGATTTGAGAGAAACCCTTGCTCTTCTGGGGTGTTACGTCCCCCAGTCCAAAGAGACAGACTCGGTGGGACGTAACCCGACCCCGAGCTGAGAGAAACCCTTGGCTCTGGGGAATTTTACGTCCCCAGTCCAAGAGACAGACTCAGTGGGACGTAACCCCGGCCCCGAGCTGGAGAAACACTTAGCTCTTGGGGGATGTTACTTCCCCGTTCCAAAAAGACAGACTCGGTGGGACGTAACCCG
>SKCR01027245.1:0-50746 GCA_019454045.1 Zanthoxylum bungeanum | reverse complement strand
GGTCTGGGGAGGTGACATTCCCCCAGAGCCAAATGTTATTCTCAGCTCGGGGTCGGGTTACGTCCCACCGAGTCGATTGTCATCAGCATAAGGGCAAAACATTTTCTCCACGGGTAGATATCGAGATCCTCGTTGACTGAGCACATGAAGGTGGTAGGAAGGACCAGATTTGCAGCCAAGGTGTTTTTCTCTGCGGTTGCTGGAGTGACCACCGACGGATTCATCGGCACACCATCTTTTTTTATAGTTCCCGGCATCAACTCGTAAACTCGTTGTTACCGAGAACTAGGGGATAATGTTGATGGTGTTTTTTAAGCACTATGATATTTAAGCAGTATGGCAGGGGTAAAAGGGTAACTCCCTTCTTGATCGAGACCACTAATGCCGACCCGGCCATTCGATGTTGCATACGCCAACGGTAAGGGGCCGAACACTTATAATCTGTAACCCGACCATATAAGATCAGATGACCGGACATTATCAGATCGACAGAAGCATTCCCAGTTCAAAAGACCATCATGACCGACCTCATGAAGACCGGGAATATGGCGGGATATGCTCCAGAAGATAAGACATCTTATTCTTACGGATAAAAAGATAAGTTATCCTACTTTCATGGGGAAAGGTTGATAAGTCAGTGTCCTAATAGGATATGAGAAGTGAATGAGTCAGTGTCCTAATAGGATATGGGAAGTGAATGTAGTTTCAACTAGGAATCCTTATGGGAAAAGGAAAACTGTTTCTTTGCTATTATAAATAGGAGGGGAAAGCGTGCTTGTAAGGGGAGATCATTGAGATTATTGAGAGCATTGAGAGTTGAGAATGGGGAGATCATTGAGATTATGAGAGTTGAGAAGGGGGTAACAAGTTGAAAGTTGAGAGTTGAGAGTTGAGAGTTGAGAGTTAAGAAGAGAACAAAAGAGAATTAGACTTGTAAACACAAAACAGATTAGAGAAACATATTTCGGTAATAAAACATCGTTCGTTCTGTGCACATGGATGTAGGTTGGATCTGATTCGTCGAACCACGTTAAATCTCTTTGCTGATTGTTGAATTTACTTATCTTTTGCCAAATTTGCTTTTGGTTTCCCATAAACTAAACAAATTCACAGTTGGAGGAGGATTGTCTCGGGAGTAAAAAACTCTTATTGCCCCTGAGACCGAAATCAGCCGTCAACAAAGGGTATGTCCTTTAATGGGAAAGAACATAACCTTTAGGAATTGCCTTATTTGACATAAGGGTACCTTTTAAATGGTAACCCTCTATGTCTATAAATAAAGTCTTGGATTCTCATTTCCATTCATTGAATTTTCATATACATTTTCTTACAAGTCTTGCATATTAGGAGGTCTTGAGTTTTATAATCAAGAGAGTTCAAGTTCTTGTGAAAGGAGTGTCTCTTCTACAAGAAGCATCCAAGTGATCCTAGGAGAACGTTAACCACAAAACCATCAGTAGATGATCGAGACGGGACTAATAAGTTTTTAAGGACAAATGCAACTTGACTTGGATTTCAATTTCATCATCATCTTCTACATTTTCCAGATTTTCCTTGTATCCATTATTATGTTTTGTTTTGAAATGATTAATATTAGTTTGCATGTTAAAAATTACAACATAATTTGTAATCCAGATGAACTCTATCTGGAGCCCGCTCCTCTTCTAACTACTTCTCGAGATATGATGCCATTCGTATTATCTCATCCCAATCAGTAGCACATGCCATTTAAAAATATGCATTCATATGAATGCAAGTAAATTTCATTCATCGATGTCAATTTAAGTTATTTGTTTTTTACACCAATTTATTAGTATTGTTTACCAAACACATATAACAATTTTTAAAACTCACAGCTTTTGTAAAAATAAATTTCTCAAATATTTAAGTGATTCTCTTCACAGCTGAAGATTTCTACAGCTAATAACACTTAATTTTTAATTTTTTTTTATTGTTGTTATTGTTATTATTTAGAGTTCATATTATATTTTCAAAATCAACTAAAATAATTCGTTTTTTTTTTTTAAAAAAAACAAAACCTAACTGTTATTTAATATAATTCAAATATCAGATATATTTTTTAGTTGTTCAAAATATTTAACTAAATTACCATCCTTATCAAGTATATTAATTTTAGCGTGGGTGTGGGATATGAGGTAATATTAGATGTGGTAGTCCGTGTAATCGTTTCATGTTGTGTTAAATTTAAACAAACACGAATATGATTTTTTTGATAATCGTGTCAAAATTATCAACCACAAATATGACACTATAAATAAACGTGTCAATACGATACTAAATATTGACACGATTAATAAACGAATCAACTTCGTGTTTGACACGATTACACAATTATTGACACACTTTCATGATTATCACGAATATATGGTTAATAAATA
Source organism: Zanthoxylum bungeanum (assembly GCA_019454045.1). Taxonomy (NCBI): domain Eukaryota; kingdom Viridiplantae; phylum Streptophyta; class Magnoliopsida; order Sapindales; family Rutaceae; genus Zanthoxylum; species Zanthoxylum bungeanum. The sequence continues at coordinate 48,347 of SKCR01027245.1, read as the reverse complement.
GGCCATAAATGAGTAATCTTATCGCAAATGATAGGTGTTGATATGATTACACAAATATTACAAACGAATAAAATAGGTAATAATATCGTAAACAGATAATTGTATCGTGTTGACATGATTACATAAATATTTATCATATTATAAACCTATAAATATTTGGAAATAGTGTAACATGGATCCAATATCATTAATAAATATATTATCACTACATGATTATTAATGAGAAATTGATAAAACTAACTAAAAAATATATCCATTTGTCAAAATAAGCCACAACGTTTCTCATTTCAATTTCTAGTCACAATCTCCAAAGTGTACTTCAGAGAATATGGATTCTCCGAAATACGCACCAAAATTATATAAAAATTCGATTATCCGAAGATTTGACTTCGGATCTCCAAAATTTTTAATGTTTTATTGAAACTTCATATATTCGAACTATTACATCGGATATCCGAACTATTATTTTGGATCTTTGAAGTTTTCTTCGAAGTATTCTTCGGATTTTTGAAGTTTGAAAAATTATTTATAAAACTGATTAATGATTGATTTTATGGCGATACGATATTGGTTTTGATGCCCAACGAAATACTTAACGATTTTTATGGTGATACGATATTGATTTTGATACTCAACGAAATAGTTAATGATTTTTATTGACACATATAATTTTGACATATAAGTTCGCAAACATAAATTAAAAAACATAAATTTCTAATACATACAACTCTGTTTACATAAGCTAAAATTATTGCTGACTTGGATTTTGACTAAGAGGAGTCATGTATGAACGTCTATTATGTCTACATTCGCCACATTGACCGCATATGACTTGCACTGTTTTTTCACCATATGACGGTCTTCTATTTGTTTTGGGCATCCCACAGAAACACGCTCGTTTGGTGGCAATATATTTAAAATTATTCATTAGTTAAAATTATTTTTTAATGTTTTTCTAATGAAAAAAATAATAATATTATACCTAATAACTCTTCTAGGAAGACCTAATTAGATTGGTCACCAATATGATAGATAGTTTCCTCATGCGCAACACGAATGGCGGTCGTTGTGTATATCTTACTCCAAAGACTAGAGGGTTTGATTCTAGCAGCCACACATACAGTCAATGTGTGTGCACACGGAAGTTGCTCTAAATCAAACTTTATGCACGTACACGTCTTCTCTCTTATGTTGACAATTTCAATCATGTCTCCACCACAGATCTCAAACTCATAGCAATCAGCTGGTGATACAGACATCCAATGCGATTCACCATACATTTATCTATTTTTGCATGCGCCCAGAGGTCAACAATATTTTCTACTGATTCTCTTCTATCAAAAAACCCTCTCTGAAGGGTCATCCTGATATATTTAAGTAAACTAAGCACTAGAAGTGCTCGAGCCTTTTTAAGTAATGCGTTCAAAATTCCAGCAATGTTTGTTGTCATCATGTTATATCTTATACTTGAAAATTCTTCCATTGCTCATCTATTGCACTCTATAGACTCTTCTAAATACCTTGCTGCATCTTCATTAATCTGCAAGTTTTTGAAGTTGCGCATCAAAGTTTTGACGTATATATGACTTGGAAGCAACAAAGTAGGTCATCTTAAAGTTGTCCATATCCTTTGGTCTCATCCTGAACCTGGCTTTAAAGTTCATAGACATGTGGTGGATGCAAACATTATGTGAAGCTTCAAAGAAAACTCGAATCCATCAAGTGTTATTACTGATTTGATCGATGATAAAAATCCTCGAATATATTGACCCATTACAATGAAATAATAAAGAAACTGGCCTTCCTTATTTGTATGCAAATGCGTTACTGTCCCAGGATTAATACCCTATAATACATGTGAATACAATGACAACAATGCATAAGACTATTCTGCAGAATCTCGAACAACTTGCATTGCAAACTCTCTAGACCTTCATACTTGGTTGTATGATAATTGAACCTCATACTCAAATTGAAAATTACTAATAATATCTCTTGGTTTAACTATTCTGTTCGTATTCAAAAATTTACCTTTGATAATGTCACCAACAACTCGTTACCAATATGACTGCCTCCGACACCAACATCATCATAAGTGCAGGTGCGCGTGTCTTCATGTACTCTGTTACAATCCAATTCGAGTTTTGGGCTCCAAAAATATTATGTGCCCACACTTTCCTGTCACAAGATTGATCAGTACAACAACCTTCAAATCTTGTTGTTGTCGACCTGCTTACTGTGGTTTTGCAGTGTCCTCGTGCAACAATCAGAGCCAAGTCACTACGAAACTCAAGTTTTGATTTTTGAGGAGTAGCATTTACCCACCCCCATTTTCGCCCCACCGAATGTTGATATGTTGGTGTCTAAAGGCATATTCGTCGATGAAATGATAGAAGAGAGACATCAATATGCATTGGGTCGAATATTCGTGGGAACTTCTCGAGCTGTTGTTGAAGGACCAATCATATCACCTTCAGCAAACCCACCACTTGATCATGGCCTTGGACATTTGACCATGATCTTTGAACATTTTCATCATCTCTACCCGTTGTATAATTATCTAGGGAGCTTCATCCGACATATTAACTTGAATTGAATGGCTTGCCATATTTCAACTTGACGAAGAACGACCTCTAGATTATTGACATTCGTTAGCAGTAATCTTATCCCAACTCAAATATAGCTCAACCACACTACCTTGTTGAATGACATTTAAGTGTAAATTTAAAAACCACTCTCAATCCTTTTGACTATCAATTTCAATAACTAAACATCGCTGCAAATATGATGAAATTGAACTTTTCGTACTTACTTTGTACTCTATTTTATTTCTCTACATCCGCATATTCAATATTTACAGTAACTCCTCATAAGTTGTGCCTGTAATAACTAACTCTAAAAAAATATATCCTCACTGTATTCATCGCAACCATTATCTAATTTCTCTCGAGACCCATCACTATAGAAAGTTAGAGGTATTTGTTTCATTTTAGACTTAGAAGAATATGAAGAAACTTCATAATGGCAAAAAAGGCTAAGTTTTTATAGTAAGAATAGATGGGGAATACTCAATTTTATAAATAATTTTTTAAACTTCGAAAATCCGAAGAAAACTTCGGAGAAAACTTCGGAGATCCGAAGTAATAGTTCATATATCCGAAGTTTTTAATAAAAAAAATTAAAAACTTTAGTTCTCCGAATTTTTTTCCAACTTCGGGAAGTACTTTGAAGAATCTAAATATACTTCGGTAACTGTGATTGAAAATACAAATAAAAAAATATTATGACTCATTTTTGACATAGTTTTATAAATAACATGTTATTAATCGTGTAAGTTTTATCCATCCAAAATACGAAAAATCTGTGGGGTTATTCTTTCTCTTAATGGCGTGTCAGCGATTGTGATGAGCTTGGCACGTCAGCTCCCAGGCTCACTACTTCCCGAATCCCGATCGGTGGGGGAAATCCATGTGACATCAGAGCATAACAAAGTCGCCATTTCATAACGTCCAAGATTCTGAGACACAACTCCCACACATACCGTCTCCTTTTCTTTTGATCATCAACAACCAAATCATGCAAAGGTTTCTCTCATTCTCCTACAAATCCAAATCCCTCAAGCGACATAATAGCTCATTGTCACCTCTTCTTCCTTCTATTTTCCAATTAAATCAATCTAACAATCTTCAGAGCCAATCTAGTCTCACTCCAATTAAGTACTCATCTTTTGGCTATGTCAATCGAAATCAAGGCTTTTTCTCATCTGGGTATTTGCCAATTGGAGTTAATTTGAAGGGTTTTGATAGAAATGGAAGTGGGGTGCGTTTTGTTAGGAGCTTTTGTAGTGAAATGGGTAGAGAGTCTATGGATTATGATGTTGTGATTGTTGGGGCTGGACCAGCTGGATTATCAGCTGCCATAAGGCTGAAGCAACTTTGCCGTGAACAGAATGTTGATTTATCCGTTTGTGTTGTTGAAAAAGGTGCAGAAGTAGGTATGTGTTTGTGATGATTTTAAGATTTTTTTTTTTTCCTGTGGAATTGTTTGGTTTAGGCTTAACAGTTATTTTGAGAGCCGAGCTTTTTTTTCAGCCCAACACTGGATACAAATTCATTTTGAGTATGTATGAATTTTGTTGTATAATGAAAGAAAGTTTTGAATTCACTTTATATTGTATTTACAATAGTAGGACTAGCATATCAAACTAAGATATGAAAGAAATATTACTGATAATGAAACATAATATTTCAATAATTATAATCGAATATTATAGATCTTTTCATAATAAAGAAATATTATTTCCTTTAACACCTCTCAACCTCAGCTAGTGACGAACAAACCAGCTTTAGATTGTATCTTGAAATCGGAGGCCGGAGTTTTGAAACTTAGAGATAATTGATGAGTTTTAACCCGCGAAGCCCAAAGAGGAGCCGAAGCTCGAGAGGGAGTTGAAGCCTGAAGGGAGCGATGCCTGAGAGGGAGCGAAGCTCGAAGGGAGTTGAAGCCTGAAAGGAGAGCGGAAGTCCAAAAGAGAGAGTTCTAAAAACCAAAAATCCATGAATTTTTTTTTTTTTTTTGAAACAACAAAATAATTTGGCTGTTAAAAATTTAAGAGACCACCAAAATACCAAAAATATGCGATTCCGTGAAGCCAGGGGATGGAAATCTAAGAGATAAGTAAAAGGGATAGAAATCTAAGAGATAAGTAAAAGGGAATAATCGAAAAGAGAAAGCCCCAAGATTTAAATATTTTCAAAAAATAACCCCAACTTAAAAATAAAAAGAAAACCACCAAAAATAGAGGTAAAAAAATATATTATGGAATCCAATATTAAAAGAGAATGTTGAAACCCATATAAATCATGGGAACCCTCCATATTTTCTATGGAAAAGTCCATGAGAAGCCACAATGCATGGTTGAAAGTACTTGGGGCAGAGAAGTTTGTATTTGGAGAGAGGCCATTGGGATTGATTTGGTTGCAATGAGTGTCAATGATATTGTTTAACTTCTGGAGCAAAGCTACTATTTTTCCTTGATTACTTTGCTACAAGCCGAGATGTTGATCTTGCTGAAAAGGTTATAAAAGGTATTGTTGACGGTCATGGTCGCTTGTGATGGTGGCTGTGAATGGCGATGTTTTTTTTTGAAACTACGGACAAGACAATGGGCAAGGTGGTGCGTGAGGGTCACACAATGATGATAGCTGTGATCCCCACGCGCCGATGAGAATCAGAGAGAGAGTGACACTAGAAAGATCGTAGCCTGGTGTTTGATACAATGTTAGATAATGAAAAAAGTCTTGAATTCACTCTATATTGTATTTAAAATGGCAAAGACCTTTATATACGTAATATATCAAACTAAAATGAAAGAAATAATTTAATATTGGAAAATAATATTTCAATAATTATAATCGGAATATTAGAGATCGTTTACATAACAAAGAGAGATCATTTCCTTAACAAATTGATGTGCTATAACCCCAACAACAATGGAACAGAATCAATAGCTATTCAAGAAGATAAGTGTGTAGTTGATTGGTATTAGCTACAAAGTAAAAGTGGATGTTTAACAAACACATTAGCTGCCGTGCTTTCAAAATTAAGCAAAATGACAACTTTTACAGCATACTGTTTGTTATATGTGAAAACATATATTGTTTAATAGGACATTTTTACATGTTATTGATTTTATTGTGATTGAGGTATTGTTTAAGCATAAACTGGTTCATAAGTCATTATGTTTGTTCGAATTAGGAAAATAATAATTAGTATGATTACTAGAATAATTAGTATTTATGCTTAATATTTTCTTTCCTAATATGTTTTATTCTTATAGCTATATAAAACAATGTCTTGTAAATTATTTATCAGTGAAATATTGAAGTATTCTTCTCTACATGGTATCAGTAGGTTGATCCTAAGGACTCTTTTTTTCCTGCGACACTGCAGCTAGAACCACCGCCACTGCCATCGCCAATGTTACTGTTCCGGCGCTTCTGACGACACCTCCGGCATCCTTCAACTCCTTGTCAGCCGCTTGTCTCAATTCCGTCATTGGTTTTCTCTTTTGGCGTTTCTCTCTCTCCCTATTTTTCCCAAAATACCCTCGGTACCCTAGATTTACCCACCATCACTTCCGCAATTTTTCTCCACAACCCCCCACCATTGCCCTTAGAAGTCGTTGATCTACCTTGGCCGTGAACCGCACTGTTGCAGCCCGCCTCACGTGCCGGCACGCGCCTCTTTACCTTCTGCGCGTGCGTCCCACGCGCCTCCATCTCCCTTGCATGTGTGTGCCATGCGCCGCAGCTTGCCTCCAGCCTCTGCTTCCGTGCTCTGCTCAATTTTTTCCTAGATATTAGCCATGGATCGCCCATCGGAAGAGCACTCACCCTCGAGCTCCGATCTTGTCTAAATAAGGTACCTTCGTCCCTACTCTTTCTGGTTCTCCTGTTATTAGACTGAAAAGTTAATTGGATTAATTTGTTCTATAAATTATGTTTTCTGGTCGGCATCAGTTGAATATGGGTATTGGAAAGGGTGTGAAGATCATCTGACTTTCAGTGAGGATTCTATACCTAATGCTGAGCTCAGATCTTGGTTTGATGCTCATTATGTAATCTTTTATGGCAGTCCATTGATTCTAAACTTCTTGTCTTGTTTCGAACCTATAAGACTCCCACAAGTTATGGAGTAAGGCTATCACTTTGTATAATAATCAATGTTTAAAAATACGTGGTGGCGCCTCGAGGCGGCCGGCCATTGAGGCGCGAGGCGGACCGCCTCGATCCGAAATGAGGAAAAATAATAAAAATTGTAATATCATAATAATAAAAACATGTTAAATCCAAAATATATTCATTTCTTTAAAGTTTATAATTCATAATATGTTCAACAAACTGTTGATAACTAATCCCTAAATAAGCTAATCATCTGTTTATTCTGTTCTCTACGGCAGCATAAGCTAATCATCAATTCAATTACAGTTCCAATTATCCCATTAACTGCATAAGCTAATCATCTGTTTATTCTGTTCTCTACGGCAGCATAAGCTAATCATCAAGTCAATACTGTTCCAATTATCCATTAACCGCATAAGCTGAATTGATCCGGCTGTTCTGTTCTCTACGGCAGCATAAGCTAATCATCAACAAAATTACAGTAAGGTGAAGCATGATTTCTATATTACTTCAAAGAATGTGTTTAGCAATTCTTCAAACCAAAACTTGCTAAGATTATATATTGGCCTTCGCTGGCCGTATATTGAAAGATAATTGCAATTTGCACATAAAACGAATCGATAATTTGTTTGAAAAAAAAATAAGAGACGAGCAGAAGGACCTAAAGAAGTTGAAGAGGAGACTGCAGAAGCCGAAAAGAAGATTGCAGCAGCCGAAAAGAAGAGGTTGCAGAAGCAAAAAGAAGGTTGCAGAAGCCGAAGAGGAGTTGCAGAAGCTTTAACCCTAAAAGCCGAAGAGAAGAAAGAGGAGAAGCTTTTAACCCTAAAAGCCGAAGAGAAGTTCAATTGCGAGAGGAGTTCAATTCTATCTCGCCAATTACCACTGCTATTGCTGAATAGGAACGTTAGCGAGAACAGTTCTTTATGGTGTTAATTTTACTTGGGATCCGATCTGAGCTTCAGCTCGTCGTGATCAGATTTTGGCCAATAGCACTATCTCGTCTCTGGAAAATGTCTTTGCTCGACTCCTTTGAGTCTCCTCCACTACAATTATTGAATCTGAGTCCCACTCCGCAGAGCATTCTATCTTTGCAAGCACAAGACAATTCCATGGGCAGTCGCGTCCCAATATTCGTCGCGATGTGCGTCCAAATGCAATTACTGTCATAAGGTTGGTCACACCCAAGAGCGTTGCTATTAGCTTCATGATAACCCCTTCGTCTCTTTACTTGCCAAGGTCTCTATCACCTTTCACACGATACACTACCTTCCGTTGCTTGCACTTCCTCTGATTCTTGCCCAAGTCATTCTTTGTCATTTGAGTCACGGTCACCTTAGTTTATCAAAGCCCAGAATCTAGCTCCGCATCTTTTGCTTTTTTTATCTTCCTTTAATTGTGAGTTGTTCAACTTGGAAAACAAACTCGTATTAAGTTCCAAGCTTGTCAATAATCGGACTGTGTCCCCTATTTGAATTAGTTCATTTTGATGTTTGTAATTCTTGTCGTGTCAACTTTGTTTTAGGATTTCAATATTTTGTTACATTTATTGATGATCATTCTTGAAACAATTGGCTATTCTTACTTAAAGATTGTTTTTAGTTATTTTCGACTTCTAAAGCTTTTTGTGATGAGATTCAAACTCAATTCGGTGTTTCTATACGAATATTACACATTGATAATGCTCGAGAATATTTTTCTACCCCGTTCAAAGGCTTCATGTCCTCCCTCGGCTTTGTTCACGAGTCATCATGTGCTCACACTCCCCAACAAATCGCTGAACGTAAAAACAGACATCTCATTGACACAGCCCGTATCTTTTTACTTCACAACCATCTGCCCCTTCGTTTCAGGGGATGCTATTCTCACTAATCAATTGTATGTCTTCCTTTGTTTTGCAAAATCAACTTTCCCCATCCATTCTATTTCCCACTCAACCTCTCCATCATCTGCCCCTTTGCATATTCGATTGTATTTGCTTTGTCTATAACTTGACACCGGGCCGAGATAAACTGTGCTAAATCTACCAAATGTATCTTCTTGGGTTATTCTCGACTTCAAAAAGAGTACCGTTGTTATTCTCCCGCTATTGACCGTTATATCACTTCCGCTGACGTCACCTTCTTTGAGTCATCCCTATTTTTCTATCCAGATACACCTACCATTCCACTTCCTCCCGAGGTTTTTCCTGTTCCATTCTATAATCCTCCATCAGAGGTTGTACCATCACCTTGTTCTCTTCAGGTCTACCAACGTCGTCCTTTGCCCCCCACCTTCACTGGTCCTAACCCTGTAGTGGCTAACTCACAACCTGCTCCAGCTCTTACCCCTACTGTGGACCCGCCTGTCGAACATGGTCTTATTATCACTAGCAAAGATTTTTGTTCCCTTAGCAATCCTCATCCCATATACACATTTATGAGTTATCATCGTTTATCTGCTCCATATTATGTTATTGTTTCCACCTTATCTTATGTTTCTATTCCTAAGAAGCTCAGTGAGGCCCTGTCCGACCCCGCGTGGAAGCAGGCGATAGTTAATGAAATGGACGCTCTACACTCTAGTGGCACATGGGATTTGGTTCCTTTACCGCCCGACAAATCTGTAGTTGGCTGTCGATGAGTTTATACAGTGAAGGTTGTCAAGGGCTATACACAGATATTTGGTCTGGACTATAGTGACACGTTTTCTCTTGTGGCCAAGATTGCCTTTGTCCGATTGTTTCTCTTCATGGCTGCTATGCGTCATCGGCCCCTTTATTAGTTGGACATCGAGAATGCCTTTCTCCATGATGATCTTTAGGAGAAAATCTATACGGAGCAACCACCTGGTTTTGTTGCTCGGGGGAGTATGGTTTGGTATGTCGGCTTTCACCATTCTCTTTATGGTTTAAAACAGTCTCTTCGTGCTTATTTTGAGAGGTTCTGTGCTGTGATTACAAATTTTGGCATGATTCGTAGTGAAGCTGATCACTCTGTTTTCTACCACCATTCCAATGGAAAATGCATCTACTTAGTAGTTTATTTGGATGATACCGTCATCACTGGAAGTGATCTAGAGGGTATTCAGGAGCTAAAACACACCTATTTAATCATTTCCGGACTAAGGATTTGGGACGACTTAAACACTTTCTTGGCATAAAGGCAGCACAATCTAGCTATGGGGTAGCTATTTCCCAGAGAAAGTATGTATTGTATATTCTTCAAGAGACTGGTATGTTAGATTGCAGACCGGTGGACATACATATGGATCCCAATGTTAAACTCCTACCAAAAGAGGGGGGGAGCCATTGGAGAAGCTAATCGAAGAACCACTGGATGATCTTGGACAATATAGGAGATTAGTTGGGAAGCTAAATTACCTTACAATCACGCGACCAAATATTTCTTTTGCTGTAAGTGTGGTTAGTCATTTTCTACAAACCTCTTGCCAGAATCATTGGGATGTTGTTATACGCATTCTTACATATGTTAAAAGAGCACTAGGCCAAGGTCTGCTATATGAAGATAAGGGACATACTCAGGTTATTGGTTATTCTGATGCAGATTGGGCGGGTTCTCCGTCAGATAGACGCTTTACTACAGGTTATTGTGTTCTGATTCGAGGTAATCTCATATCCTGGAAGAGTAAGAGGCAAGTTGTCGCCAGGTCTAGTGCAGAGGCGGAATATAGAGCCATGACCTTAGCAACATGCGAGCTGATATGATTGAAACAGTTATATTGTAAGAATTAAATTTTGGAGGAGGAGCACAAATGAAGCTAATCTGTAACAACCAGACAACATTACATATCACCTCCAATCCTGTGTTTCATGAGAGGACCAAACACATAAAAGTGGATTGCCACTTTATCAAAGAGAAAATTTTGTCAGGATGTATTACTACTAGCTTTGTCAACTTGGACGGTCAATTAGCAGATGTCTTTAATAAGTCTCTTCGAGGTCCTCGTATTGATTTCATCTGTAACAAGCTTGGTGCATATAACATGTATGCTCCAGCTTGAGGGGGAGTGTTGGAAATAGGAAAATAATAATTAGTATGATTACTAGAATAATTAGTATAATTAGTATTTATGGCTCAATATTTTCTTTCCTAATATATTGTATTCTTATAGCTATATAAAGCTATGTCTTGTAAATTCTTTATCAATGAAATATAGAAGTATTCTTCTCTACAATGTTCTTAAGCTAAAATTAAGGTTTAGTTTGAATTATTTTGGTTGAGTTACTCAAGTATCTGATTTGCTTTTCTTAATATGTGTTTCTCTGTTGGATTCACATTTTCTCTCGTCGTATCATTAATTTTGAATATGATGTAATCAGTAATCACTTTGTTCATCTTCGATTGAGAGTTGTGACAGGTCCTTATTTCTTGAAATGCATTTGTGGAACTTTTTATGTGGTTCTAATAAATTCTGTTGCATTGATTTTAACTGCTGCATGAGTGGACTTAAACGCTTGAGCTTGTGCTTGCGATATATGATGTAAAAAGCTTTTAATTTTATTATAATTCAACAAATTTTTTGATTCATCAAGATTGTTGTTCCCCTGTACCATGAAAAATAATCTCTGCTTACTAACTAGATTTATTTCTGTGTGATTTTAGGTGCTCACATCATATCTGGGAACGTTTTTGAACCCCGAGCATTGAATGAACTACTCCCACAATGGCAACAGGATGAGGTGCTTTTCGTGTTGTATGCCTAATGCAGTTCTAGCTTTTTTTCATTATTTTTAGTACTATACTCTTCCATAGAAATATCTATGTTAATTTAGGTTATGCATATTAGAATCATGAAATCTGTGAGATAAGTTTTGCCCACTATTTTGGCCTCGTCAAGTTGATCGGTCAAAAACTTTTGTGAATTGGTTCTTTCAAATACTTGTAGATTATGATTAAAAATCTACTTTAAAAATGTAATTATTGGATTTAAATTGCATTGTCAAGCATTTTTCTGGCTAACTTCTTGGTATATCCTTTATGACATTTTTTCATGCTTTAAACTCAAAAGAGTATACATTGTTTATCCAATCTTTTCCGCTTATAATTTGGCTTTCATAAATTTGCTCCTTTGTTGTAAATCACGTGGTGCATAACTTATAATCTAGGAAATATGAAGAACCCACTACCACTTGCATTTTTTTTTATCACATGTGTTATTTGCAAAAAATTTTGCAGGCACCTATAAGTGTCCCTGTTTCTTCGGACAAATTTTGGCTCCTTACAAAGAATCGTGCATTTTCAGTTCCATCTCCTTTTAGTAACCAAGGAAACTATGTTATAAGGTAGTCATGTTCTTGCACCATGCACGAACTGTTCAATTTAGAAAAGTGTGAAATTCAAAAGTTGGTCATCTATCAGGTGGCCCAAAAGTTAAGAAACATCATGAACCTTGCCTCTTTTCAAGTTATTTGTTTTCCTGCGAGGTTCTGTTGAAACATGAATCTTTAAGAACTTACCATTTACATAGCTGATATGTTATGGTGTACAGTGTCATAAAATTTACCTGAAAATTTGAGTCCTCTTAAATCTCATTGACCATCTTTATGATCACTATTTATATCTAAACCGTTCAAATCATATTAGCAAATGTGTTGTGCAGTGCAGTCAGTATAACTTGCTCTGATGCTATAGTTCAGTGTGATTATGGAATAAGAAAGGTTTTAATCTGGTGCTAAACTTCTCTTTGTTCATTTGCTTGTTTCAAGTAAAGCTGTTTCGTGAACAAATTGCACTAACAGCGGCTGTTGCTTTGAACAGCTTTATCTTTTCAAATCCTCTCTTTATAAAATGCTCATTTTCTGTTCCTTTCCCACATTCTTTCATTTTAATCCATTTCCATTTTGCAACTCTGTTCTTTGCATTTAATGGTCAAATTTCTTCGTACAAGATTAACTCTGGTCCTTGTAATGCAGCTTAAGTCAGTTAGTGCGTTGGTTGGGAGGGAAAGCTGAAGAATTAGGAGTGGAGATATATCCTGGCTTTGCTGCCAGTGAGGTACTCAAAATTTTCCAATTATTAAAATGCTCAATATGTTATCTGGATGTTTACCTAACAAGTTATTGTAATTGATCAGATACTATATGATGCTAACAACAATGTTGTTGGCATTGGGACTAATGATATGGAATTGCCAAAAATGGTTCTAAAAAGGAGAATTTTCAGCGCGCGTGTAGAATTAAAAGGTAGGCCCCTCTCCCTCTCCCTTGCACACAGATATGTAGGCACCTTTTTCATACAATCTTCTAGGTGTTGAAGCATCTTCCCCCTTCCCCGTAAACTGCAACTTGCTGTCAATGCATAAGATTATTGTGTTAAAATCTTTCAAGCAGCCTGACTGTGATTTTTAGAGGGATATAAGTTACGTTAACCGAAAGATTGAGATCCTACTTATATTATCGACTTAAGGAATGCTTAATTTCACCTGTTTTGATCAAACCGGATTCCTTAAGTGAAGTCTTTTTCTCTTCCATTTATGCATTTATATCGTGAATTTCTAGTGATTGAAACAAATTCCCATATATATTTACATAAGATTATATTCTGTGTTTTTCCTCATTTACTGTTGGAGGTAACATTTTTTTCCTCAAAAAGTTTGCTTATCAATTCACCTTTCAATTATCCAACTCCTATGAGCTCATAAACTCTGGGTTGTACCAACTAGAAAAATAAAGTATAGGTGTCTTGGAGAGCCAAAGTGAAAGAGCACTCATGGAATTCATTTGTTTTAGGCAAGCAAATATCATTCATGAAATTACCTGTATATATACGAGTAGCAGTTGATCGATCAAAGGTAGAGCTAAATGTATGAAAAAAAGGTAGTTTTATAGGTGCTCATTTCCTGAGCCCTGCATAGCTGAGACACTTGTGTAGGCATCGAAAAGTGCCTCCCTAAAATTGCATACGCAAACCGTTCTAATGTCATTTTGTAGCGTTCTTTTTATGAGAACTAACTCCCATCACCTGCTCACTTGCATAACTTTCACTCAGTTTAATTAATTGATCTGGGTGAAACATAATGAACCAGGGCTTATGTTTGTCAATTGCATACTAATGAAGCTTTAAAAGAACTGATTTGATTCATATTTTATAGATGCATGTGTGTGTATTCTTAAATACCATGAAGTGTGCATATTAGATACTTCTCCAATTGGTGCACAAATATATCTTGGTAAACATATTTCAATTAACTGACCAACATGTGCTAGTGGTACGTAGGGAACATAACACTTCTGGCTGAAGGTTGTCGAGGATCATTGTCAGAGGTTCGGAAAAATTTATTGCTGGACTAGCAGTCGTAACTTTAGAAATGGCAATCATTTATGCAGGATCGTTATGCTAACAAGAAGCATTTGCTTGAATTTCCTTTCAAACAGAAACTTATAAAAAACTTCAAACTCAGAGAGAAGAGTCAAGCTCAACATCAAACTTATGCTTTGGGAATTAAAGAGGTAACCTACATTCATTAGGAATTTACATGTTTGAATTAAAGAGGTAACCTACATTTATTAGGAATTACATGCTTAACTGGGTTTTACTTAAATATGGATTTCATATATTTTCTTTTGGAATTTTTTTTATGTATATTACAGCATGTGTTTGTCGGTTATGGTGACTGTAGCAAACCGTCATTACCATCCATTGCTATCTTTTATATGATATCAAACTGATATTTATTGTTTCTTGTTTGGTGTTTGATTAGTAGTAGCCTTTACACACCACCCACATATCTTTCGCAAAATAGTTTATCAGAGGAAAATGTTCTTAAACAGAGAATTATAGCATAACACACATACACGTATCACACATTAGTTTCTCAGTCGGAAAAGATGAAGGTTCTTACATGAAGAGTTAGAGCATAATTGAAAAGTACATGTAATAATTTACCTAGCATTAGTGAAAAGAACCTGTTCTTTTAATTGTTTCTCTCCCTTCTTGATATTTTTCGCATTATTAATTTGCAAATTTGTTCAAATTACTGCTGCTCAAATATTTTTAGAAATTTTGTTTGGTGTGTTTGAGAAGGTATGGGAAATTGATGAGAGCAAGCATAATCCTGGTGAGGTTCTTCACACGTTGGGTTGGCCCTTAGATCAGAAGACATACGGCGGCTCTTTTCTGTACCACATGAAAGATAGACAGGTAAAAAATGTGCTTGTTTCCTGTTTGCTTTTCATTTTTATGCAGAAATGAACTTGTTCCTATGATGGGTTGGAACTTCATGTTTTGGTTTCTCTGTGGACAACTTGGTCACTCTTTTGGTATTCCTTTTTTCATTTCATAAATTTTATGCTGTTTCCTACGAGAAGAAAATGAAAACTGAAAAATTAAATAAAGAAAAGAAAATCGATTATTTTTGTTATCATTTCCAACTCCTTAAGCTGCTATCTTGCTGTAAAATAGAAGGGGATTTGGTTCACAAGATCTACTTGTTTTCTTCTTATGTAGCTTTTGTTGATTTCTGAAGTCACGATGCTTTAGTTGTATTCCGTCAGTGTTATATGCCTCTAATAAGAGAGAGAGGGGTGGGATTTGGGTCACAGCAACCTTAACCATGAGTGGAAATTGGTTTGTAATCGTCTGCTTCATTCTTTTGGGTTGTTGAACTCTTATTTATCTTCTATCTTCTTTTGTAACCGTGAATGCAGTCAAAATTCTGCAGTTCTGTTGATTGGAAATGGGAGTCCAATCCCCAAAAAATAGCCCAATTGGTTTGGTATCTTGCATTGAAAGCAATAGGTTCTAGTCCAAGGGTGTAATATCCCGAGTTTTTAGGAACAGTGTTGGAAGGTTTCTAAATTAAAGTTGAGGATTTAGAACTGGATGGTAATCAAAAATCAGCGTTTATGTGTTGGGAAATAGGTTGGAATATTTTAAAGTGAAGATTCGTCGCGCTGGAAAATGCGTGGCTTTGAGAACCGGTTACGCGATTTCTATTTATATCATTTTACGCTTAAAACTTTCTTGTCTCGGCTATAAAGATAGCAAACGAACTCCGATAGAGATGATTCTTGAACCATTAGACTCGTTTTTTCCGAGATGAACAACTTTCGTGTTGAACACTTTTCAAAATTTGCATCAGAAGGGCATTCAAAATATAAATTTTCGAGAATGTTCCATGACAAAGACTTAATTCAACTGTAATACCCCGCCAGAGGCAGGATGCTACCGGCATGAGACATGATTAACTCATCTCCATAAGTCTCCAAATTTACCAAAAATTCGGCATGGTGTATCCTAAAGCTGGACAACCTGGATTTCGGTCCAGCATCAAAATGAACTTGAAATAAACATCATATATCAAAATGGACCTCAGGTCTACACCAACACATCAAAATTATCACCTAAGGGATCCGTGCCCATATCATCTATCAACACTCAAGGGCTCTGTGCCCACAACATCATGAGCAGTCAAATCATTTACTTAATACAAACGACGTGCTCAACACGACAAACAAAACAATAAATCAAATATCCTAACTTCTAAAAACTTCTCCGAGGACACTTGCGAGGGTGACTGTCGTTTGAGTGATCCACGTCTCGAGCATGACTTCCAAAGCTAATGTGGTTGACCAATCTAGAAGCCAATCTGTAAAACTAGCAGACTGATTTGGTGTGAGTTATAAAAATTTAGTAAGTAACTATGCTACTATAAACAAACAAGTCAAACATAACAACATATTAACAAAATTACTAAATTGTTACAAGTTTAAATTTACCAGCTTTTATTATCCTTTATACTTTACCATGACAAATTTTCAAATCTACATATTCACATATATGTCAATCTATTAGCCAAACATTCAAATCACACAAAGCATCAACCCGAACATCACAAAACAAGTCATTTTACATCGAATCCATTTCCATCATATGTGACGTAGAGTCAAACTTATTATACTTTATTACGATTAAGCATCTTTGAAATATCATCAAATCTATGAAACAATCACATTTGCTTCAATTCAAAACATGCTTTCTTCTATTCGGTTACAAACTATCCATTAATTTCTCATAAGCAGACACGATCCATATATAACACGAGTTTTATCATATATATATATAGTGAAAAATGGATGAAACTGGCAATGTTTAAAAATACGTGGTGGCTCCTCAAGGCGGCCGGCCATTGAGGCGCGAGGCGGACCGCCTCGAGGCGGTGAGGCAAGCGCCTCAATCCAAAACATCAGATAATAATCAAAATAGTAATATCATAACAACAAAAACATGTTAAATCCAAAATACATTACAATTCCAATTACATCCAACAAATTCCAATTACATCCACACAATGCACCAACAAATTCCAATTACACAATGCACTCTTTCCAATTACATCCACACAATGCACCAACAAATTCCAAATTCCAATTACACAATGCAACAAATTCCAATCAAAAGGAAATATTGACTGAAAATAAGTAAGTAGAGGAGAAGCAGACGAGAAGCAAACAAATAAATAATTAAAATCCTAAAGCAGAGCAGAAGCAAACTAAGAGACGATGATGTAAAGCAGACGACGAAGCAGACGCAAAGCAGAGAGAAGCAGAAACTGAGCAGAGGCCAGAGAGAAGCAGAAACCAAGCAGACGAGAAGCAGAAACCGAGCAGAGGCCAGAGAGAGACGGGAAGCAGAAACACTAAAGCAGAGGCGGGATATCAAATGGGCTCCTCTTTTTTTTTTAATAACGATGCCAAAACGACGACGTTTTGGCACCAAAACGTTGTCATTTTGGACAGATAGGGGAAAAAAAAGGTCACCGATGAGGCAGGATTAGGGATGGCAATTTTACCCACAAACCCGCAAAAACCCGCCCGTAATGGGTAGGATTTGGTAAATATATTAGTGGGTGCGGTGCGGGTTTGGTAAATTAAACCAAAACCCGCTGCGGGTGCGGTGCGGGTTTGGTATTTAAGAAAAAAATGCGGGTATCCGCTGCGGGTATCCACATACCCGCAATATTATTTTTTATTAATTAATATTTTTAGGACAATATAAAAAACTTTCATACAAAAACAACTAACAAAACCTAAATCTAAAACATTAATCCACAGTTCCACACTCCCACTCAGCCGCAACCCGCAACCCGCAACCTGCCCAACTGGAGATTTTTTGCATGACTATTATTGTTTTTTTTAATCACACTTGTTAATAAAATTATAATACAAAAATTTTGATTAAGTTCACATGATCAGAAACGGGAGAGAAGCAAAATAAGCTAGTATTTGCTGCAACTTTAGTAGCTTTCCTGCTTCTTCATTACACTTACACCATTTGAGTCTTGTAAGCATCACTTTCATTACATTTAGCATAAAAATATGACCAAAGGTTGGTGATTACTTTTTAACTTATTGTCGATTGAGTTGGAAAACTTAGATCATTATAATTATGAAGGGAAGAACTCGTTTTAATTATATTTATATGAAAAAATAAACATGTGGTACCGAGTCTTTCATACATTATATTATCTATGTACTGTATATACATACATTGCATGTTGTATATGTCAAATGAAAAACAAATGTGAAAACTACAGCTAGCAATTAAAAATAAATTATTTAATTAAAAAAATATATTATTAAGAACACAAAATAATTCAATATTTTAAAAACCCGCAAAAAATCCGTTGGGTACCATTGCGGGTTTGGTAATTTATTTTTATATGCGGTGCGGGTTTGGCAATGAAAATTAAAACCCGCAACGGGTATGGTGTAGGTTTGGTAATTCATTTACATATGCGGGTGCGGGTTTGGTAATGGAAAACCCGCATCATACCCTACCCACTGCCATCCCTAGGCAGGACGAGGCGCCCGCCTCATCGGTGAGAGGCGGCCGCATCAGTGGTTAGCGTATAAGGCGGCCGCCTCAAGGCGCCGACACCGTGAGGCGGTACGAGGCGGCCTGAGGCGGCCGCCTCGAAACGTATTTTAAAACACTGGAAACTGGTAAACATGACCTATTTATATAGCGAATAGGTAAAGAATTCAAAGAAACCAAGTTTTTTTTGTAATACATTTGTTGATAGGGAAATTAATGTATAAGGAACAAAAGGGCAAGGATGGAACTTCGTACTTGTAAGGGGCAGGGTGTTGTAAAGTATGAAGGTGACCCCAGAACAGCAGTAGGTTCGGTGCAAGTTCGCGGAAGTATCAGTACAAAGTCATCGGGTCGGGATGAAGAGATCGGCTCGGGAAGATAGATTCGCAGGCCGATCAGTAGGTGTAAATTATAAAGTTGGCCGATCACCTCTCCACCGACAGAAGGCTACAGAAGAAGTGAACATCATGACTCCTCAAAATACGTGTCAACGCCCGGAGAAGCTCGTCAGACCATCATTAATGACGAACATGCTGGCAATAAAAAAAATCAAAGGGAAGTGATGGGATGTCAGACAGTCAGTTTGCTTTCGGTAACAGCAGACCTAGGGTGAAGAGCTTATTTAATGCGCTCAGGTTACGTGGGATGAATCTATGTGAAGTGGGGAATAGTAACCGACTCTTAATTAGTATAAATAGAGAAGAGTGGTAGAAAGAGGGGGGATTTTGTCCATTTTTCGTTTTTCTTTTTACTCTTTATGGTTAATAAGTGAGAGAAAATCAAGAGAGAGACCTTTTTGTAAAACACAAGTTGCTCGGTTTGTTCATGACCGACCACGTTTCGGTTGGCCGAGCACACGTTCTCTCAATAAAACGCTGCCTGTTTTGTGCCCGTGGACGTAGGCTGGATCACATCTGCCGAACCACGTTAATCGCCCGTGCTAAGCTATCTGCTAGTTCATTTTCCACTAAGTTTGTCTTTGGTTTTCCCCATAACCAAACAAATTTACTGCTGAGGGAAGGTGGAAGTCCCGGGAGCAACCTTTTTTCCATATTTGCCCCTGAGACGAAAATCAGCCGTCAACAGTTGGCGCCGTCTGTGGGGATCTGGGCAAAAAGCAGTCCACGTTGTAAGACGATGGTGGAGGATGACAGCTGTAGGTTTCACAGGCGACTCAACAGCAGAATAGGTGGAAAGGGAAAGAAGTGGGGAGAAGCTGGATGGAATTGGAAAAAAAGAAAGGGTCTGCACAAGAGCGGATCTTCTTTTGGTGAATTGTGGAATGAAATGTAAGGGAAAAGGTCAACGGATGCCCGTCGGGGGTGAATTGCGGAATGAAATGTAACGGTGGGGGTAGATTTCATCCGTTGGTAACAGCTGGCCAGGGTCCTCAGTAGGAAGGAACTTTCCCTTCCCCTCTGTCAGCCGCCAGTTTCGCAAGTTACTTGTGCTGGAGGACTGATCAGAGAGTTGGCCAGCTCAGGGCGAGAGTTAAATTGGAGTTGTTGTCTTCCCGTTACTGGAAGAAAGGCATGAAGTTTTTCTGGGAAGCCGCCTGAAGCAGCAACTGAGGACCCCGCCCAAAACATCCAGGGATGTTCTCGAAGAGCCAGGAACCGGGAAAATGCATTTTTCAAGGAGCGTCGATGGAACGCCCGGTTCAGCAGTCCCTGGGATCCAGCCCGGAACCTTGAGATCGAGATCAAATTGGAGAATCTCAAGAGGACGCCTGATGCAGTAGCCAGAGTGCAAAATTCCAAGAAAGCCTGGCGTACGCATAGGGAGTATCCGGAGCTCGGGTCGGAAGATGCGGATAGGTCGCAAGGAGGAAGCAAAGAGCAGGATCAAAAGAAGCAGAGGAAGTCCCGAGGAGGTGAAAACCGTTTGTAAAAAGAAGAAGGAAAATAAAAGAGCCTCTCTTGAAATGTCCCGCAAAGAGTTGTAAGAAGGGCAGTATGTCCATTGGAATATGAATAAAATTCTCTTTTTCATTTTTAAACTTGCACATTGCTCGTTTATCAATTAAATATGAGGGTTCTTTCAATATTTGTTTGGTTATGCTCGATGCGAAGGTAGTGATCTGAGATCGGAACGGGCGTAACACTCGTGGCACGCCGAGCCCTGTTGTTATTATCAAACCCTCGGGTGGAATGCGCCGGTCCGGTTCTTATTGCTTTAAGTGGAAAAAATACTACAAGAAATGAAGTATGTGAGGGAGCGCGTGAACCCCCCGTGGTAGGATCAAACTCCCGAGGCTAGAACGTAACTGCCCCACTATTTGCATTTATGCCAAGGCTCGGGGCTGAATTTGTTCCGCCGAGGCCTCTGTGTGCCACCGGCTCGGGGCTGGATACGTTCCGCCGAGGTTTCGTGGTGAAGGCTCGGGGCTGGATTTGTTCCGCCGAGGCCTCTGTGTGCCACCGGCTCGGGGCTGGATACGTTCCGCCGAGGTTTCGTGGTAAAGGCTCGGGGCTGGATTTGTTCCGCCGAGGCCTCTGTGTGCCACCGGCTCGGGGCTGGATACGTTCCGCCGAGGTTTCGTGGTAAAGGCTCGGGGCTGGATTTGTCCCGTCGAGGCCATTGGGAGAGTTTGAAATATTGCATAATGTTTTGGAGGCCTCGGGTAGGACGCTGTCCTGAGGACTCCGCGCTGTTATTTTTATTTATTTATGAAGTTTTTTATTCTGGGACAAGTGCTAAGTCACCCCCACCTTTTTGGATTTTACTTTTTAAAGTTTTGTTTTCGTTTTTCCACCAGTCTGGCAAGGGGACACCTGCACCAGGTTCGGTAAGGCTTCAAAGGTTGATTCATTTCCCTTTGCAGTAAGTCCTTTTGATTGTTAAGACTCGGGGCTGGATTCGTTCCGCCGAGGTAGTTTCACTCGGGGTTGGATTCGTTCCGCCGAGGTAGTTTCATTCGGGGCTGGATTCGTTCCGCCGAGGTAGTTTCAGCTCGGGGCTGGATTCATTCCGCCGAGGCCTCTTTGATTATACGGCTCGGGGCTGGATTCGTTCCGCCGAGGTGATTTCATCAAGCTCGGTTTGGGGTGATTCCCACCGAGTCTGGTTGTGTGGATTGGGGAGGTATCATTCCCCCAGATCCTGAGTATATGGTTCAGCTCGGTTTGGGGTGATTCCCACCGAGTCTGGTTGTATGGATTGGGGAGGTATCATTCCCCCAGATCCTGAGTATATGGTTCAGCTCGGTTTGGGGTGATTCCCACCGAGTCTGGTTGTATGGATTGGGGAGGTATCATTCCCCCAGATCTTGAGTATTTGCTTCTCAGCTCGGGGTTGGGTTACGTCCCGCCGAGCCAGCTTCTCAGCAAGTGTTATTGTCAGCTCGGGGTTGGGTTACGTCCCGCCGAGCCAGCTTCTCAGCAAGTGTTCTTGTCAGCTCGGGGTTGGGTTACGTCCCACCGAGCCAGCTCCTTAGCAAGTGTTCTTGTTAGCTCGGGGTTGGGTTACGTCCCCCGAGTCAGCTCTTCAGCTTTTCAACTCGGGGTTGGGTTACGTCCCGCCGAGTCAGCTTCTCAGCTCGAGGTTGGGTCATGTCCTATCAGATTAGTCTCGACGATCAGTTAAGGGGAAAGACAGATAAAGAAGGAAGTGGAGTGGCATGAGTCCAGTAGGAATGTGGTGGAAGCAATGGGAATTTTCAGGGGTATCACCCAGGAGAAGACGTCTCGGTTTTATTATAGTTCTCGGCACCAACTCGCAAGCTCGTTGGTACCAAGAACTCAGGGCTGGATGTTGATAGGGAAATTAATGTATAAGGAACAAAAAGGCAAGGATGGAACTTCCTACTTGTAAGGGGCAGGGTGTTGTAAAGTATGAAGGTGACCCCGGAATAGCAGTAGGTGTCATCGGGTCGGGATGAAGAGATCGGCTCGGGAAGATAGATTCGCAGGCCGATCAGTAGGTGTAAAGGATAAAGTTGGCCGATCACCTCTCCACCGACAGAAGGCTACAGAAGAAGTGAACATTATGACTCCTCAAAATACGTGTCAACACCCGGAGAAGCTCGTCAGACCATCATTAATGACAAGAACATGCTGGCAATAACAAAAGTCAAAGGGAAGTGACGGGATGTCAGACGGTCAGGTTGCTTTCGGTAACAGCAGACCTAGGGTGAAGAGCTTATTTAATGCGCTCAGGTTACGTGGGATGAATCTATGTGAAGTGGGGAATAGTAACCGACTCTTAATTAGTATAAATAGAGAAGAGTGGTAGAAAGAGGGGGGGATTTTGTCCATTTTTTGTTTTTCTTTTTACTCTTTATGGTTAATAAGTGAGAGAAAATCAAGAGAGATAAACCTTTTTGTAAAGCACAAGCTGCTCGGTTTGTTCATGACCGGCCACGTTTCGGTTGGCCGAGCACACGTTCTCTCAATAAAACGCTGCCTATTTTGTGCCCGTGGACGTGGGCTGGATCACATCCGCCGAACCACGTTAATCGCCCGTGTTAAGCTATCTGCTAGTTCATTTTCCACTAAGTTTGTCTTTGGTTTTCCCCATAACCAAACAAATTTACTGCCGAGGGAAGGTGGAAGTCTCGGGAGCAACCTTTTTTCCATATTTGCCCCTGAGACGAAAACCAGCCGTCAACAACATTTATTGATCATATCTGAGTAATAATTAGGATTTAAACACCTTTTTATATTAAAACCATAAGGAAACCCTAAAATGAGTGAATTTATCAAAATAGACAACGTCGAATTATTTAAATATAATGAAATTGTAACTATTGAAATAAAGAAAATTAAAAAAAAAAACGACAACTAAAGTTGATGATTACAGATACCTCGATTTGATGCCGTTGTTCACGATTACATAAGCAAAGGTGGAGTATATGAGGTAAGAGGCACAATCCAAGCTCCTAGCAAGGTTGTGTCGTGACAAATCAGGATCATATATAACATGATAAACTCGTGTTATTACAGGATCATATATAACACGAGTTCTATCATTATTACAAACATCAAGCAGCCAACCACGAAACACACACAACAACCGATACATCAAAGATCACATCATTCAACAACATATATATACGGCTGGCTTACACATACAGTGCTCGTACGAGACTCATTACCTATTTTAGAATAGATATGAGATGAATTCCGTCCTAACGGATTCCTAACCAGCTTGACCATACCATGAAATCATCAACCAAGTAAACCTACATTCATGCATACATATCACGGCTCACCAAGCTCATCGCACGACTTCTCATACACAAGCACATCCATAACAAACACTCTAAAACATCGTTCAAACACTCATATACATACATATATTTCAAGATATGAATATACACCTTATTACGAAATCAAATCTCATATCTCGTCCTCACATCTCTTCATTTATCAAATTCTTTTTTAGAATTTTTATCTAGAAACTTCTAATAAAATATCTTTATCAAATAAACATATTCGTTCGGAGAGAATTTAGCTTATATTCATTCCTTATCTCACTTAACCATCTCAACCTCTGTACAAATAATCGCATGTACGAGACGATAACAACCTTATTCCATTCACTGATCTCGTATACTCAAATTATTCACAGCTTATCATCACATACATATACAAACTATTACGTGTTCATATATTTACATGCATCAATACATACATGTAGCCATCAAACTCATCAAACTTTTCACTTCATATCATAGCATTATCCTCAATCATTTCACTTTAGAACGCATCAATGCATACATACAAACATTTAGATTGCCAAACAACTCACTTCATATCATTGAAATGACAAAGGTCATACCTGTGATGGTCGACTAACTCAACTGATCACGATCTCGAAATTCTTTCTCAAATCCATCTTTCAACTATCATAAACCTTTCAATTGTCTTTACTTTTGTGTGTGTGTGTGTGTACACACACGTTTAAAACACGAAAAGAACGATTCAAGAACATGTCGTATGGGTTACTTACATGGTTTCTCGAGCACTCCTGGTCCTAGTCACATCTGTCAAAACAAATGGCGAAATGCCGTCAGAAACACGACTTACGGAGTTCTCGACTGAACTATGATAAAATCCCAGATCTTTCCGAAACAACCAAATCAAGTCCGATTTCGCCACAATTAGAAAGTTTTTCATTCTCCTATACTGATAAAAAATAGGCTTTTTCAAGGCCCTAAAAGCAAAAGCAGGTTGATGCCTAAAAACACGGGGTTGAGTCAAATGTCTTATTTTCTAAGCTAAGGTCTTCCCTTCCATAAACCTCCACATCTACTGTCACTAGCCAGCCCTCTCCTAACCCTGTTGCCGTTGATCATTAATCTATCCCTAGCTGCTAGCCAAAGGAAAGCCCGTACTCGTTGGGGTACTTGGACCTTAACCGGCTGACCAATCCCAAACTGCCGTAACACTCTCTCGCCCAAGCTTTCAGTTTCAGTAATCTTAAAACATCAATATAAACTAACTCAAGTGGTCAGTTAACTTAAATTCTCAGTTTACGTGTTTTTGGAAAATTTTCCGAAAAAGTTTCCGCAAACGCAACGGAAGGATTCCGAACCCTTCGAATCTACTCGGATTTATCCAAACATTCTCGTAATATCATATATAACTCATAAGTATCGTTAAAATCAAAACAAATCATCATGCGCAAAAATCCACTTTTACCGGAAACTTGCATATTCTATTGGACCGATCAAACTCGTTCCGTTTTCACTCGGATTCTACCAAATACACATATTCAATATACTAATACTTAAACAATTCAATTCATATCATTACGTTAATCTACGAAGCTACTAGAAACATCCGTACATTTAGCGACAAACTTGAAATTAGCGAGTTTTTTCCGGGAGGTCTTTCCAAGATTTTGAGTCCATATACGAACTCCAAACAATCCCATGAATGCGTTAGAATCGACGGAATTTTGATCGGAGCAACTGTTCATCGTGGGTCACTATTCATCCGAACCTTCCTTATTTTGCGTGCAACCTGGCACGGAACAGAAAATCTGTTACCGCCAACTTGTAGTACTCTCCGAGAGCTTCGATTTGACGTGTGGCTCGGGCTGTGAAACATAGCGACGAGCCGGGATCGGGATACCCACCACTCGCGTGTTTCTTCCTTCTTTCCGATGTTTGCCGGTGATCCAGGGCTGCCGCTGACCACCACAAGGTGGAGGGGTGGCCGGCAGGCCGTCGGCATGACCAGAAAACCAGAAACATATTTTGGGGAAGTGGGGGGCGTGTGGGGGAGCTGTGAAGCTTATGTTTTTTCGCAATTTCCTGAAACTTAGAGGTATATATATATATATATATATATAGAAAAGTTCTGAAAAATTACATTTTGACCCCCGAAAATTGCAATCAAGTCCTTGCCATGGAACATTCTCGAAAATTTGTATTTTGGAAGCCCTTCTAATGCAAATTTTGAAAAGTGTTAAACACGAAAGTTGTTCATCTCAGAAAAACAAGTCCGATGGTTCAAGAATTAGCTCTATCGGAGTTCGTTTGCTATTTTTATAGCCGAGAAAATAAAGTTTTACTCGTAAAACGATATAAATAGAAATCGCATAACCGGTTCTCGAAACCACGCGTTTTCCAACGCGACGAATCTTCACTTTAAAATATTCCAACCTATTTCCCAACTCATAAACTCTGATTTTTGATTACCATCCCGTTCCAAATCTTTAACTTTAATTCAAAAACCTTCCAACACTGTTCCTAAAAACTCGGGATATTACAAAGGAATACAATTAAATTGGCTGAGATGAGAGTAGGGTGCAAGATAACTTGAAAAAAATGGAAGGAAATACGAGGAAACTGGCCTATATTTGTAATTGGGGTACTTGAGATTTGCATAATATATAACTACTGAATTTAATAATCATATAATTGTGATAATGATAATTGTTGTTGGTAGAATAGGACATTGGATTCTTTTCTCAGTATTTGCATAATTTTAACCAGTTTAGCCTGAAATTAGTGTAGGAAATTTTTTATTTCCAAAACACAAGAAGAGATAATCTCGCATCCAAAAGGGGCTTCGTTTACTTTTCTTCATTGTGAATAGAAAATGTCGGTAACTTCAATATTATTTACATTTCAACATCATGATAATGAAAAATTTTATGAGGAGATTTTTTCATTTCACACCGGAGAATGAAAAGATGCTTTTCTGGCAGTGATTTATCACTTCCCTTTTGATAATGTTTGGTAGTTGAACTAATTGCATGTCCTAAGCAGGGGTGGATGAGACAAAAAATACCACCCTTGTGATTGCTACTATTATTTTTGTTACTATTTTGCTTTTCCTACCCTTATCTTCTATTTTCTATTTTGGTGGATTTTGATGTACTGTTAGCTGTTATACCATGTTCATCACTCCCATCATCGTTATCGATTCTATCATCTTCATCATCAATTTTCTGCATTATTATATCAAATTTGCTTGTATTCATTTCCAATTTCCTGACAGCCAGCACAGAAAATTGAAAAAAATGCCAAGATGATATTCGTACCATAGAAGATTAATATGTTCTCTTGTTCTTGGTGCTGTAATTAAGTTTGTTTTCCAAGTTTAAAGCACTATTATTGACATATATTTTCAATTGCAAGCTTGCTGTTTGTAACAGCTGATTTCTTATTGTGTTCCTTTGGTTGATCATACAGATTGCAATTGGCCTTGTTGTTGCGTTAAATTACCACAATCCTTTCTTAAATCCTTTCGAGGAATTCCAGGTAAACTAGATTTCTGGTTCCTTTGTTAATATTTGAACTAATTTTCAAATTTTTTGTTTGCGGAGCATGTTTGCATGAATCTGGGGTATTGCAGAATTTTTGTTAGGCATATAACCTAGTCTAACAGTTTATAGAAGAAGTCTAAACATTTCCTAAGTTTTTCTAGTAGTATAAGCAGTCAACCATAAACAATCTTTAGATTGGATTGTTTGGTGTTAATGATGAATGATCCTTACTTTTTTTTATCACAGCTTCTATATGCACTATTTGTTAAGGTTGGTGCTCCGAGTGCCAATCCGGATCGTATTTATGTCCGATTCATAAATACTAACAATTATATTTTCCATAATATTACTAATTTTAGTGGTAGCACCCTTGTCTTTTATACACCTATTCGATCTAATTAAGATTAGTTATCTGATTACGATTGGATCGAAACTGAATATGATTCAGTGATGAGTGTATATTAGACAAAGACCCTAGGATTTACAATATAGTGTGCAGTTACAAGTACAACGTGGTTTGTAATTGACATTGGGAAGCACACTATAAGATGTATGTCCTTAAATAAAGATCCTGGTCAAGATTTACTGACACGGGTCGGTTAGTAAAATCTGCTGAGACCAATACATATCGTATATCGTGACTTGGTCCGATGGTTTATCCCAGTGAACCATGAGTCTCGGGAGACTCGTATAGACATGTAAGTGTTTATTTGATAAGACACTGAACGACTCACTGAAGGTTTCCTAAAAGATGGTACACCAACGTCAATAGGAACCTTCTCGAGTTGAGCGATTATAGTGGTCCTCTGACTTGAGATACCACAGTGGGCTAAATGAGTTATCCTCCACACTTTGATGGCAGTCACTTCAACGATCTATTCATGATCAGACCTCCGCTTGTTCGTTGGGTGTTGATTGATGCTCATGATATTCAGTGCGTATCAAGATAGGATCCGTCAGTCCTGTGTATAGGGCATAGGCATCCTCACGTGTTTATGATCTAGTAAATCCATGGCCGTGGTATAACATCGGAAACCAGTTCCGAATGTTATTTAGAGATCTTAATTTTGAAAGTCGACTGTATTATACCGAACGGGTTTGACGTTTTCATCTATACCCCAGGTATTATACGGATAGTCTGTGACGGAAGGATTATACGTATGCTATGACCTCGACTTGTATAGTTTAGCGAGATTATCTGTGGTCGTCATAATCCATGAGTGGGTGGATTATGGACACGAAATTGGATTTCGTGACGGATAAACCTAAACTTAGAGAGTCCCACAATATGAAGTGTACTCGTTGAGCACTTGGGCAACTCGATATGAATAATACGGATTATTCATAATACTTTTCCGGATTAAGTGAGTTAATTCGGATCGTTTAATCGGTTAAACGATATACACATGCATTAGGGAATTTTGTCCATTAATAATTATTGTGTATTTGTATTTGATACATAATACGATTAGATACATATTAATTATTTGTCAAATGAGATTTTGACACATGCCATAAATATATGTATTTGTTATTTATTGTAAATAAATACATATATTATAATAATTACATTAATTAATTATTTGATATTTAAATTGTTAAATATTTAATTATTAATTAATATTTTTTTCCATAAAGGTTATCTAATTTGTCTAATTATTATTGGTTGATGTGGCATGAATTTAATACATTTTATTTATGTCCAATTTTGATTGGACAATTATAAAGTGAAATTGATTTAATTTGTTAAATAAACAAATGACAAAATTTTCCACTTTTTTGACCATGTCAAAGTCGGTTGGTTTGGTTTGGCTATATAAGAAACAAATTATTATTTTTTCAAAAAAGGTTGCCGCTGCCAAAACCATGAGAGCTTTTTCATTTGAATTTTTTTAAGTCTTCATCTTCTCCTTTCTGCTAATGCCGTGAGCCATTAAGAAATGGGTTCTTCATTTTTGCTTGTTGGATCAAGCTTAAAGTAAAGGAAAACAAGAAAATAAAGCTTAGGAAATGAGAAATTAAAGGTAACTCTTGAGCTTAGAAACTTAGTTTCATATTCTTGTGATT
The DNA here is from genome assembly GCA_019454045.1 of Zanthoxylum bungeanum. Classification (NCBI taxonomy): domain Eukaryota; kingdom Viridiplantae; phylum Streptophyta; class Magnoliopsida; order Sapindales; family Rutaceae; genus Zanthoxylum; species Zanthoxylum bungeanum. The sequence continues at coordinate 19,063 of SKCR01027245.1, read as the reverse complement.
CCTAGAATAGTTCTAGGGTTTTCCTTTACTTATTAAAATTGAGGCTTTGTGGTTTGGTGGATAAATTGGAGATGATTGATGCATGTGTGAAGTATATTGGAGTGAATTATTGTAATTTATTTCCAATTTGTTCAAATTATTGTTGGACAATTAATTGCCATTCTAGAGTTATTAATCCATTATTTGATAGCCTAGAATTGTTCTAGAGTTGTTCATATGTGGTGGGACTCATTTGGTTATGGATTAATTAGATTAATCTTGAAAGAATTGGACTTAAAGCATGTAAAATGAGAAATTAAGGTTCTGTTTCAGACCTGGAATGAAAAATATGTCATTTGAATGTTATGAATGTGTTTTTGGAGTTGGCACAATTTCCGGAAAGTGTTTCCGACTTGAAATAAGCGAAAACGGTAAAAAACGGCGTTACCGAGTGGATTTTGAGCCAACCGGGTGACGGCTGTGAAAACGCATTTTAGGATCTGACCTGGGCAGTTTCCATAAGTGTCGGGTAGTCGGTTTGGTCAAAAACGCATTTTAGGCCATTTTGCGGAAAAATGGTTTTCGTAAAAGGTTTCGCGAGATTTCACCATATTTATGTTGATATTTGATATTGAATAAATAGGTTTAGGTGAAATATGAATAAATTATTCATATTAGATATTGAATAATTTATTTGGTATTTTGAAAAGTTTTAAAATACGATTTCGCCCGAACCCGCGCTTCCGCTGCTCCAACGCCCGAAACCCCATCACTATTACCTTCATTGCTGGAAGCCATATAATTGTTTTTGCAGGTTGCCGGATATGTGATTAACTAAAACCTCTTTCCATGGTCACACTTATGGGAACTTTTGAGTCATCTCGTCATTGATTGATTTTAAAAAATAGTTATAATTTTGCAACTTTAGACGTAGTTTTCTGCTTCAAGTTTTATGCTGTTCCCCAATTGCAACCTCTGGGATCTAGATTTACCTAAACCAAAATGGAGTTTTTGCCTATAATTCACAAGTCATAATGTCTGAAAAATTTCACATTCCAGCCTTAAAACTAATTGCATCAAGGAGAGAAACACTTGTAGTTGTGTCTAACTTGCAGTTGTATGAAAGAATGAAAAAAAAAGAAGAAACTGGGCATCTTTTCAAAACTTTTAGATTGAAGTGACTAAGCTTGTGGATTCCCTCATACTCTGTGTTTAATTATTGACTGGTACCTTTTGTTGGTTTTGTTAAATTTCCAAAGGACGATGTCTATCATTGTAGCGTTTAAATCATCTGTCAAGCATAGTTACCATGGAATCTGACAGTTCGTGTATTGGATTGTTTTGTTTCATAGAAATTTAAACATCATCCTGCCATCAAACCGCTTCTGGAAGGTGGGACAGTAGTTCAATATGGGGCTCGTACCTTAAATGAGGGCGGCTTTCAGGTGAATTAGACATCTATCTTTTCGATTATTTGTATCTGATTAAATGATCTGCATCATGCAAGAATGATGCCTTGTCTGAGTGCTGCACATTTTTTTTTTGTGGAAATGTGATTGTTGGTTGAAGATGGAAGAATCCAATGTAAAATTTCCTTGGATGGTGCCAATGGTAATCTTTGAGTAGATTTCTGTGGGCCCCTAAGCTGAGGGAGTTATTTTCATTCTCCCGATGTGGTTGAAGGCTTTACCTATGTTTGGCATTTTATGTTTTTATACATATAAGAATTTGATGCTAGTTATATTTCAGTCTATTCCATATCCAGTTTTCCTGGAGGAGCAATTATTGGATGTTCTGCTGGCTTCTTGAATGTCCCAAAAATAAAGGGAACTCATACTGCAATGAAATCAGGTAGTAACTCACACAATGGCTATTCAGACTATGATTACGAGGCATTTTTGAAATAATTTCGAAGACTTCTTATTTCCAAAATTTACAGTTCAGTGGTTTAGAGAATCCTTTTATATAAAACACTCTTCCTATCTATCAGGTTCGTTTATAATAATTAATGAATAAATTATAATGTATCAACTTTCATTGGGCGTTTCCTTTAAAAAAAAAATAAACGATCTTGTTATAGCATTTTCAGTTGATAACTCTTTGGGATTTTGTGGCCTCTATATGTTTTTGGCAATTGCTGCAATTTCGGTTGATTGTAGATTTGGAACTGTTGTCAATTTTTCTTGGTTCAATAATATAAAGAATGTGTCTAGGATCATATGGTGTTCTAGATTTCCTCAGTGAGTGAAATTTGATATGCATCTTGGGTCCTTGAAGGCATGTATCAATAGTGGGATTACTAAAATGATAATCCAATAAAAAAGTTACTGACAGGGTGAGGCTTAGGTAACAAAATTCAAAGAAATCCTCTCAGAACATTTCAATGTGTTTTAAGTAGCATTATTGATAGTTCAAGTACGTGTTAAATTTTTACATATTTCTTGCAGGAATGCTTGCAGCCGAAGCTGCATTTGGTGTACTCCATCAGGGCTTGAATATGGAGATATATTGGCACACTTTACGGAATTCATGGGTGTGGGAAGAACTCCACAGAGCTAGAAACTACCGACCTGTTAGTAAAGCAATTATTATTTACTTCTCTTATTTGTTTTTAACTTCCACAGTAAGATTTCCAGAAATGGCGCATTGTATTTTATAATGCTCCTTTCATTTGTCTTTTCAACCGTCTCAAGCATTCTAATTGAAAGGTAATCTGAAGTAGCTATATTTTTCCTTAATTAGCTAGCGTCAAATTAATTATATAAGCATAAAATTCCAAGTCTATTTCGTTCTTTGGATGCAATAAAACATTTTGTTTATTTTACCATAATAATATCTAACTCTTCAGTTTGTCAAGAAATTAGAATACAGCCTCTCTATTTTGACTGATCTCACACGTACTCGGTTTCTTCTGTTGCACCAACACTTGAGACTTCCTACTAATATAATTTCAATTTTCAGTTAATAAGAAGTTTCCTCAAGTGATCAAGTTGCGACCTCAGTATTCTTTTAATTAAAGTTAGCACTTCCATATATATTTAAAACATTTTTGCCCTTGTAGGCATTCGAGTATGGACTACTTCCTGGTTTGGCTATCAGTGGTTTAGAGCAGTAAGATTTTACTGCTTTGATCCCTCATTCTTGTAGGCAATATTCTGCATTTATGTAAAGGTTAGGTTGTCTCAAACTTGGTTGAATTTGAGTGAAACTTGCTCAGCTTCATTTCCTGCCTTGCAGCTACATACTGAGAGGAAAGTCGCCCTATACACTGAAGCATGGGAAGCCTGATCACGAGGCAACAGATGTATGGACATGACCATCTCATGGGTTGAATTATTTGTTTTATCCAAATCATTGTAGATATATCTATTGAAATATGTTTAACATTAATGAGATTACACCATTAATATATTTGGACGGGGAGTTAAATTTTTAATAGGGACAGATCGAATATAGAGAAAATAACTGAGATTTCTTTTACACTTTGTTAGAATGTTTCAGGAATACTAGGAGTGAGCATGATTATCATAATATGTGAAGAAGCATTAAATGTGTGCTTAAACGGAATTGTGGCACTTAGAAAAAATTTCAGTAGTAATCAGTGGAATTTTATATCGTGATTAACATCATATGATACTTTATGCTTCAGATGTATTTATGATCGCTATTTATTATCTATTTTTGCATTATCACATTTTCAGGTTGCTCATCTGCACACACCAATTGAATATCCAAAGCCTGATGGGGTATTGTCTTTTGATGTACCAACCTCTCTGCACAGGTTTAAAAACTCTTCCTCGTATAGTAATTTTCGTAATTCTTAATACGACTGCCAAAAAAATAGTTCACATTACCTCATACTACTTTAGCCTAATCATAATATTATTGCTAAACCTAGATTGTTAACATTTAATATGTCACACAGAAGGCTATTTGCAACTTGTAACAATATAATGGTTAAATAAATAATCGTCATCTGCGAGTGAGTAGGGTTCTACCGTGAAAAGGTGTCATTGTGTATTTGGGGTTCTCCATCATTTAAGAGTCACATGAGTTTTCCTATAAAGCCATCTATCTAACCAATCCAATGCATAATAATCAAAATGGTTGGTGGATTTCTACCAAATCATTATCTCACATTTTGACTCATTTTTCTTATTTCATTATAATGCTTCCATTTATAATGTCAACATGAAGTTGTTGACGGTAGGGAAGTCAAATATTTCATTATAATGCTTCCATTTATAATGTGTAATCCACCAGCCATCGGATGCTTATCTTGAATTTGACAAGTGTAGTAATAGGGTGGGATTGTAGTATTCCTCATGAAACCTTAAATGATGGGATTGACATCCAGTATTACTAGGAATTGATGAAACATCCTTTGGTTTTCCCATTTTTCCTTGTTTTTCCATATTTGAAGTAACTAGCTTTTTATCTTTGTTTACCTGTTAGGAGCAACACAAATCATGAACACGATCAACCAGCTCATCTTCGCTTAAAAGACCCAAAGATTCCTGAACTGGTGAATCTGCCGGAGTATGCTGGACCTGAGTCACGATATTGTCCTGCACGTGTATACGAGTAATGTGCATTGTATTATAGCTTGTGCTTCAAATATTCTCTAATTGGATGCTCACTTACATGTCTGTTTCATCTTCATGTTAAAAAGGTATCTTCCCGATGAAAAGAATCAGCTCAAGTTGCAGATCAATGCTCAAAATTGCCTGCATTGCAAGGTAATATCAAACTACATTTAAGCTAGTTGGAATTAACCATTGAACACATCTTCTTCAGAAAATATGCATGCATATATAAGCACAGATGGGAGGTAAATGGGGATATTCAAAGATAACAAAACTCTGAACCCAGCATGTAGGTCTACCTACTGTGATATAAAACGATCGAGATATGGGTTATGATTTAATCTGTCGAAACTGCATCCAGTATGGTAAAACAATAGACGGCTGCCTGAAACATGACTTCGTATGTATTAGTAATGTCTATGAAAAGTAACTATACTGCACCAATTGGGTCCTATTTCTTTAGGTGTTGGTTTGGTTCTCTGTAGCTTTTATACTGCTTGACTGAAACTATGTCTTGCTCGGAAGGTTTTTTAAACTATTTCCGCTCACATTAGGATTTTATGGGGTTTGGTTTTGAAGTGATATTAATTGATAACGATGTTATGAATTTTTGTTCACTTGAAATGAATCGCCAGGCATGCGATATCAAGGATCCAAAGCAGAACATTGAATGGACAGTGCCGGAGGGAGGTGGTGGCCCTGGCTACTCAGTTATGTAGAAACGGCACTTCTTTTCCTTTGTCAATGCAAAATATTGTTGGCTTGTATTTACAGTAATAACTTTCGGCCATCACAGAAATAAAAAAATCTCTATGTAGGAAAAAGGGTTTAAAACAACAATAGCATCATAATTCCTTTTCCATTAAAATAGCACCATTAAACTAAATACAAATTTTTTCTTCATGAAATTTTTTGACGACATTATACTTTATTAGAAATTATTTTCATTTAATAAATCTCTCTATGATTTTTATTCATGTCAATTTTGATCTTTCCAAACTTTTGTTTCATATATTATAACACCATTTGCTTTCATTTTCACCGAAACCATCTTTATCCTATCTTATGCTACTCATTTTTTTCATTTCTCGTTCTCTCATAATCCACTCACTTTTTAGCAAACAAAGAAACAGTTGGGTTGAAAAGCAATAAAATACTGATGCGTGATGGAATCAGCATAGTCTGCAAAATTTGGAGACTGGCCACAAAATGATGACAATAAAATCTAACATGAAATGTTAATAATGTAAATACATTATCAACAGCATTCCATTCCACTACTTAGCACTGATAAAAGACTACAGGAACTTCAGGTCCATTCTTCTGATATTAATTGATAATGATTTTCCAGCTTATGGTTCATTATCTGGATAGAGCACTAAGGGATACATGGCATGTCCAGTTTGTGCGGGTCAAACACCTTCGCAACGATTACGGAATAAAATCGGATACACATGGCACATGAGATTTCTTGAGTTGAGTCATCCTTGGCGGATGAGTAAATTATTTAACGGCCAACATGAACCTCAGAGTATGCCCAGTCCATTGTCTGGATTCGACATACTTTGCCAACATCAACATCTCAGAGACAACACACCAGGTAAACATCCTAATAATAGAGATAAAAATCGAAAACGCTTACCTGAAGAGTTGAATTGGACAAGAAAGACTATTTTCTTTGAGTTATAATATTGGGGGACTCTGAGTTTGCGACATAATTTGGATGTAATGCATAGAAAAAAAACATTTGTGAGAGTTTAGTGGGCACACTATTCAATATTCCGGGTAAGACAAAAGACACTGTAAATGCTAGATTGGACCTACAAGATCTTAGAATTCGCAGTGAATTGCATTTACAGGTCACCTCTCGAGGTCTTATTAAGCCTCCTGCTAGTTATGTGCTCACTCAATCAGAGAGAAAATCATTATGTGATTGGCTGAAAATGGTTAAATTCCCTGATAATTATGCATCGAATATTGGGCGTTGGGTCAGAGATGATACAATAACGGGATTAAAGAGTCACGATTGTCATGTGCTTCTCGAGATTCTCCTTCCTATTGGCATTCGACCTTATCTCCCCCCGAATGTATGCGACGTCGTACTTGATCTATGTGGCTTCTTTAAACAATTATGTCAGATGACATTAAGCACATCTGTTATTGACGACCTTGAGCGAGGAATCGTGATAATCCTATGCAAGCTGGATCGAATTTTGCCACCCATTTTTTTTATGTCATGGTACATCTGGCTGTGCATTTATCGGCTGAAGCTAGAAAGGAAGATCATGTCCATTACAGATGGATGTATCCCATTGAGAGGTACTATATATATATATATGAACAATTTTATATAAGAAATTCTTAACTTTTTTCATGTGCATAAAATTTAGTATTAATGCAAACTTATTGTCATATCTGCATGGCTTTGGGAGATTACAAACAATATGTGAAAAACAAGGCACGCCCTGAAGGGTCAATAACTGAAGCTGTTGTAATAAGTGAAGCAATAACATTTTGTTCGATGTACATGCAGAATATTGAAACTCATTTTAATCATCGGCCACGAAACTATGATGGGGATGCAAGTAATAACCAAGATATAACAGTGTTCCGTAAAAATTGCAGACCATTTGGAGCAGTATGTGTCAAATTACTAACCCTTCAGGAAGTTCAACGTGCGCATTGGTTTATATTGAGTAACTGTGATGAAGTGCAACCGTATTTAACGTAAGTTTTTTTGATGCATAACTAATGTATTTTCGCTATACATTAACCGTGATAATTTATTGTAGGCAACATCTAACAATGCTACAATGTGGTGGTGACCATAATGTTGATGGAACACATAAAAAAGAATTTCCTAAATGATTTGAGACAACTATAAGGCCAAATTTTTATATTTTTTTTATCCTAATTACATTAAACATTTCAGTTTGTTATATTAACACATATATTTCTCTCATTGTTAGATTAACAACCAAGTGCAAAATGGTCAATTGGACTCGCAATCATCGTTGGTTTCTTTGGCTTATAGGCCTCAAAAGCATGCTTATGAGTACATCGGATGCATTGTCAACGAAGTTAGATTTCATACCGAACAACGAGATGTTACTCATGTGACTCAAAATTCTGGAATTGTAGGCCAATGAGAACATGACTCAGATCTTATTGACTTATACGGCGTATTGCAATCGGTCATTGAGTTGATATATACCGACCCAGACGACATATTGTGCTATTCGAATGTAAGTGGTTCGACACAAATGCCAGAAAGATGAGAATTCAAGTTAGTAATCATCTAACGTCAATTAATGTTCAACGTTTTTGGTACAAGAATGATCCATATATTTTTGTACCCAAGCACGTTCAGTGATATATATATCTGATCCAAAGTTAGGAACTGGATGGATGGTGGTCGAAAAGTTACAACATAGGGCCATTTGGGTCACGCAGGAGAAAGATAGAGTTGACATATCAGATGAAATACAAGAAGTCTCCTGCAACTTTAAAGTTCCTGAACAGATATTTCTTTGGACCAACTGTCACCGTTCCTGAAAATATCACATTAACACGAGATAGTACATACGTTGAGATAATTCCTCATTCTGAAGTTAGCGTGGAAATAGCAAGTGAAGAAGAATTTGACACTGACGATGACTTCGATTCCAGTCACGAATCCTCAAATACCGAAGATAATAGTGATTAATGAAGTTATTGTCTGATGTGATTGATGAATAATTTTTATTATTATATTGTATGGTTCTTATTAATTTTGAATTATTATTTACATATGAATTGTAAGATTGTCGTAATTAATAATAGTAGAATTATCATATTATTGTTATTTTTAATTTTAATGGTAGTATTTAGCGTCGAAATAATAATCGACATTTAGCGTCGAAATAATAATTGACGCTAACTGAAAAATTAAATTTCCCCAAAAAATAACCCTAATTTTTTAATAAGCCGCCAACGTTTTAGCGTCGAATAAATCGACGCTAAAATCAAATTAATTCGATGCTAAATGTCCATTAAATCCCTAAAACCAGTGCTGTCTTCTTCCTCTAATCAGATGAAAAAATTCCCCCCTATCGGTCTTCTTCTTCTTCCAACTTTCCAACCATTCTCTGCAGGGCTTTGTCATCCAATTTAGAGGTAAAGAAAATTAGTTAAATACCATTTTTAGTACTTAATTATTGCAATAGAAATTTGATCAATAACAATCCATATTAGGAAACTCTTTCTTTCATCTCCTGTTTGTTTCATGTAATGTAATTTTGTTGTCAGCCGTGAAAATCTATCATGCTATTAGGACAAATTTGATACATTTCTGATAGATTAGCACTTGATCGGATATGGCCTCTGTCATTCTTTATTTGTTATTGATGATTTCTAGCATGCTTATGTATTGTGAAATTGAGTAGCATTTTCGGTTTGTTGTGTGGTGCCTGGACTCCTGGAGCAGTCATATGATAATTAACAGTCACCTTGTATTTGTCAACAATGTCCCAACAGCGACCAGAATCAGGATAATTTGGAGCCTGTAGATGATATAATGGAGCATTGCTATTAATGATGCCACTAGTTTCATGTGAATTGGAACTTATTATTCTCTATGATTATAACCATTAATAAAAAGTTTCATACTGGAAAGGAACACTATTACATGTATTGTGGCTTTAAAGTAATGATAAACATCCAGGGGTGCACTTCTTGTAAGAGTCTGGGACAGCCGGTGGTTTTACCTACGTCGCGGCACATAATAGATGGTTTGGTGGCGTGGTTTCCATCGTTTCCAAAAAAAAAAAAAAAAAAAAAATGTAATGATAAAACATCTAGAAACACCATATTGACATGAATTGTAAAATCTTCAATAGAATGGCCTTTCTTTTTATTATTTACTCTGTCTGTTCTCCTTGTAATGATGTTGTGGAAATCAAAATTACATCATAGAAACACCCAACGTCCAGCTTACCGGCAACGTTGGCTTATACTCCCAACTTCTTGCCTGAGAGGTCTACAGGACTTACAGAAACTGAGCTATAACTCATTGTGTTTTATGTGTTCAAATTTCATGGTTCTAAATGATTATATCACTTCTAATTTATATCTCTTCCATCTGAAAATAACCTGAAGATATAGGCATTAAGGCTTTGTGATAAATGATCGTAGAAAAAAATATGGATATCGGTTCTTAAAACAAGATCAAATAATTTAAAATTTTAACATACTTCTTGTTAATGTTTATCAGAACTGTCTTTCCTAGTCTCACTCTAAAATTTATCAATTTATTGAGATGAACTTGAACATTTAGGAATATAATCCATTTCCTAGCTCGCATGTGAACTTTGTTTTTGTTAAAATGCGTCACAAGTTCATTGGCCCTTACCCCTTCAAAAACAACAGAAGCTCCATTGAGCATGGGTCCATAAGTGACATAGCTGTGCCCTGTAATCCATCCACAGTCAGCCGTACACCTGATAGGAAGAAAAGAAAATGCATGTCTCATCATCTATCAACAAATCGCTCAGCGGTTTTAAACTGAGAAAGTTATGACATTCAGGAAGGATGAATTGAGTATGAAGAATACCAATAGACATCAGATGCCTTGTAATCAAATGCATACTTGTAATCAAATGTAAACTGAGAACTTCTGAAGCTTTAGAACTCCATTTGGCTTGCGTATGTGAAAATCTGTTTTTTTCTCAATTAGGTCTCTAATGATCCTACTTTGATGATCATGATGTTATACTGTGATTGATATGATGATAGTTTGATGATGATGATACTTTGTTGTTATACTTTGATGGTGATAATGATGATGACCATTGACCATAATGATGATGATGATGGTTGTTGATGATGATGATGGTTATTGGTGATGATGATACTTTGATAATCATGCAACTTTGACGATCATGATGTTATACTTTGATTGATATGATGATGTTATACTTTGAAGATGATGATGATGATGATAGTTTGATGAGGATGATACTTTGATGTGATACTTTGATGATGATGATGAATTTGATGACGCTAATGCGACGGGTTTTTGCAGATGGCACCGGCAATCGCAAACGGGCTAACGCGACTCCATTTACAATCAGCAAGGACAACTGGCCCTGGTGGAGTCTCTGCTAGCACTGGTGAGTCCAGTACAGCGAAGGGTCGAGGACGCACCCGTGGCCTGGGGTTGGCTAAGTACGTTAGGCTCACGGCCGTATCCGGATAGAGATATCAGATGATGGTCACAGTCAAGTCGGACAACATAATTTAGCGTTTAATACAGCCATAGGAGCTACAGCTCGATATGAAGCTCCCCAAAACTACGTTTATTGGAGAAAGATACCGTGGGAGACAGAAATCAACCAGCTATTATCTTCGCTACTTGTAAGTTTTGCGATATTGTTTGTTAGTTAACATTTTTATTTTATACTTATTTTAACTCGAATTTTCATGTAGGAGTGGTTCGACTTCGCTCTGACCAAATTGAATGTCCAACAATATATTGACTACCATATGGGGAAAAGTTATAAAGATTATAGGACAAAAGTGCTGAAACCAATATTCGATGAACATGGACCTTCAGATGCTCCACAACACAAGCCTGATTTTATAGAGGAACAAGACTGGACATTCTTATGTGAGCTTTGGTCTAGCAAAAAACACGAGGTAAATTTTGAAATAAACGGAAATTTATAATTGTCTTTGTTTTCGGTACTTACAGTGTTGGTAAATGTAGGATAAATGTCACGCAAATGCAGAAAATCGAAGTCACTTGCGTTTTAACCACCGTGGAGGTTCGAAACCATTTATCCAACATCGTGCCGAACATTCTGAGGTAAATATATCCTAACGTAAAACTTAACAGTTCATAGTTTTTACTAATGTGGAATAATATTGAATTTATTTTCTGTTTATAACAGAGTAGCACAGGTGAGGTGCAATCATTTCCAGATTTTTTCCGTGTGACGCATTACAATGAGAGGAACAAATGGATAAATGAAGAAGCCGAACGCTGGTATGTAAGTTTCAGTTTTTAAAATAAAATAATTAATATTATATATGTTAATTTTTTTCTCAAATTCTAATATTAATGTATTTTTTGAAACAGAACGAAATGATTGAACACCAACAACAAACTCAGGAGACATGGTCCGACCCGATACCAGATGAGCAGTTGTGTAATATCCGGGGTTTTTCGGAACAGTTCGGGAAAGTTATCGAATTAAAGTTAAGGATTTAGATCACGATGGTAATTGAAAATCAGTGTTTATATGCTGGAAATTAGATTGTAATATTTTAAAGTGAAGAGTTGTTGCATCAGTAGACTCGTCGTTTTAAGGAATCAGTTACGCGATATTTATATTACGCGTAAAATTTACATTTTTAGCCACAGAATTTGCAAACGAACTCTGATCGAACTTATTTTTAGACCATCGAATTCTTTTTTCCGAGACGAAAAATTTTCGTGTTCATCACTTTTCGAGAATCGCATCAGAAGGGCTCCGAAAATGCGAAATTCCAGAAGGTTCCATGGCAGGGGCTGTTTTGCTATTTTCGCAGGGACCAAAGTGATATTTTCCAGGTAGTATATATTGCCTCATAGTTTTAAGAAATTGCAATTGGACCAAACTTCTTCATTTCTCTCTACCCGCACCCCAGCGTCGTTTTTGGAAGGAGGACTCGCCGGCGACGATTCCGGCCACCACAGGCCGGAGAGACGGTGCCGATCTACTCCCCCAGCAACGGCAAGCATCGTGGTGGCCGGCGATCGGCCGTTAGACGCCGGCAACGGCGAGGAAAAGGAAGAAGGGCGCGACCTTGGGTGTGTCGATCCCGGCTCGTCCGGTCGTTTCACGAGCCGTGCCACCTACCAAATCGAAGACCTCGGAGAGTACTACAAGTGTGCGGAGTCGGTTTCGCCGAACAGCGGCCGAAGGCTCACGAATCGAGAGAGGAAGATTCGGTGAACAGTAAACCCCATGTCGAACGGTTGCTCCGATCAGAATTCCGTCGACGACCCAGCGCGTTAGTATGGCCGGTGGGAGTCCGAATACGGCCTCGGAATTTCGGTACGACTCTCCGTTTAGAATTTCATATTTCAAAGTGTATTGTCGTATAATCGGATTGTTCGAGTAGTTTCGTAGAGTAATAAATGGACATGAATTGAATTGAATATGTCTTAGTATGTTAAAACGATAAATGTGGTAGAATCCGGGGAGAAACAGATTAGATTTGCTCGATCCGATAGAATATGTAAGTTTTGGGAAAAAGTGAGTTTTTGCGTATAAAGATGTATTTTGGTTTTGATAATAGTTATGAGTCATTTTTGATATTACGAACATGTTTGGATAAATCCGAGATGGTTCGGAGGGTTCGAGACCTTTCCGTAGCGTTTGCAAAAACTTTTTCAGAAGGTTTTCTAAGAACGTGTAAAATCGGGAATTTAAGTGAACTAGTGGCTTGGAATAGATTTTAGTGATGTTCTAAGAATACTGAAACTGAATGTATTGAAATCGAAGTTGATTTGATCATTTTGAAGAGATTTAGAATTTTATAGTAGTTTGGTCGAGAACTTTGTAAGTCGTGTGTCTGACGGCTTTTTCGTCATTTATTTTGACAGACTTGACTAGGATCTTCGGCGCTCGCGAGCCAGGTAAGTAACTCATGCGATGAGAGCTTAATGTGTGATTTCGTATCTTGATTTTACATATATACATGTATAGATGATTAATATGTTAGGTAAAACAGAAGATAGTTAAGAAGTAGTTTGAGAAGCAGTTCGAGGTTATGTGTAGCTAAGTGAAACGATCATCGTAGGTATGGCTTTTGTTATTAGCATATATAAAGTAAGAGGTTTAACGATGTTAATGACTATGCGTATGTATGAATGTACATAAATGTATGAATCTGTAACGATATGAATTGTGTATGTGAATAAATATGAAAATGTGTAAATATATATGAGTATGTATTCGTATATGCATATGATACTAAGATATGTATAGGTTGGATATGTATCAGATGTTCCTTGATAGAGAGCCTGAATGATTATGTTTGATCGATAAAGGAAAAACTATGAGAATTATTAAAGGTATGACATTGGAATTTGGTAACAAGAGGTGTATTCATATGTTTGAAACATATGTTTGTACGAGAGTGTTGAGTCGTGTTGTGAAATGTTTGTTATGAATGTGATTATGTATGAGTAGTCACGTGACAAACTTAGTGTGCCGTGATATGTATGTATTGTTTGACTGTATGCCTTGTGATGTATTGGTTGTTAAGTTTGCGTCATGATTAGTTGTATGATGATTGTATGTGTGACTGTGTATATATACGTGTATAATGTAGCTCGTTGATTATGTGGATAACAAATGCTTATGTGAAATGAGTTAATGAATTCGGAAACTAATATGTGTTAGATGTTGAAAAGCGTGTTTGTTAAGCTCTTTTGGTATGCATGTATATATATAAGAACCTTAGAAATTATTTTTGGCATGTATATAAGAGGGGTGTGCTAAGGTATGTGTAAACGTATATGAACCGCGATTGTTAAGTCATAGTAGTAATGTTGTAATTAAAGGAAGTTAAGAAAGACTTGATTTGGTATTGAGAAAAGTTTATTTAACATAGCGATTTGATGATATTTCAAAGTTAGACTATTGTGATAAAAGTATAGATATATACGATTTGCTTTGTATACTTTAGGCGTTAGCTATTAGATTAGCATATATGTTAATATGAAAATGTGAAACTTTGATAAGAGTTAAGAATAAGGAATAATAACAAATTAATAATTCGAATTTAAAGTAACTTAGTAAATCTGATAAACGACTGATATGTTTGACTTGTTTGTTGTGTTACTAGCATAGTTACTTACTGAGTTTTAAAACTCACACCAAACCAGTTTGCCAGTTTTGCAGGATGAATTGTAGATTGGTCCATCATGTCGAATCAATTCGTCGCCAAATATAACCTATAGCGTCGGAAAATTTACTTTAGCGTCGAAATAAATTGGACGCAGAATATAGTTTTTAGCGTCACATTTAATTATTTCGACGCTAAAAGTGATTCTCGTCGACATTTCGGCGTCCATTTTTTGCTTCTAATTAGTTCGACGCTAATTGTATTTTGCGTCGAAACTTTGACTTATGGCGTCGAATAATTTCGACGCTAAAGGGTCTAATTTTTGTAGTGTTATTTTTTATTAAATAAATTATAGATATTAATAAAATTAAAATTATAAAAAAAAATTTAATGTAAGTTTTTTAAAAATTTATTTTTATAAAATAATGATTAAAAAAAATAATATAAAAAATTAATTTTTAAAATACTGAAAAAATAAAATTATATTGCAAATTGATTGGTGAAAGTTGCAAGTTTAATGGTAGAAGTTGCTTCAATGGTCATAGTTATAGGTGCGAATTTTGAGGCAGATGTAATTGCATGTTATTGCTAAAGTTACAAGTCCAATGGTTTCATTTTGCATGTTTATTGCTAAAGGTTTCATCTTCCAAATATTGCAAGTTTATTGGTGAAAGTTGCAAGTTTATGTAGGGGTTGGTGCTCAGAGCGCCAATTCCCGGTTGTATTTTGTTAAATACTTCTGTAAACGTTATTATTAGTAATAATATATGCAGTTTCTATAATATATTCTATTCTTTTATATGGTAAAGACGTAATGACCTTAGAATGATTAGTCATGGTACAGTTGCAAAAGCGTCGCAACGGACATTGAGTCGTATCATGACGTTGTCATTCTCAGACAATTCCTGGTCAAGGTTTACACTACTTGGTCAGTATAGTAAACCCGTTGAGACCGGTACATGTCGTATACTGGAATATATGATTCCAATGGTTTCTCAATGAACCATAAGTCTTGGAGACTAGTATAGACGTGTAGGTGTTATAGTGGATAAACACTGAACGACTCATCGAAGATTCTTAATGGATGGTACACCAGCGTCAATGAGAATCTTCTTGGGTTGAGTAGCACTTGTGATTCTTAGACTTGAGATGCCATTGTAGGCACACGAGACATCTTCTACACTTAGATGGCAGTCACGTCACCGATCTATTTAGATCAGACCTCCGCCTGTTCGTTGGGTGTAGATAGATCCTCAGGGTGTCCTATGTGTGTCAAGATAGGATCCGTCAGTTCTGTGTATCAGAGCATAGGTAGTCCATATGATTAGCAATCAGATAAAACCATGGGCCCGTGGTAAGTTTAGAAGCTAGTTCAAAACATTCTTTTGAGATTGCTAATAGAATAGTCGACTGGATAATCCCCATAGAGATTTGACGTTTACATCTGTATCTCTGGGATTTATCCGGATACCTGTGACGGAGGGATTATACATCTGCCATGACCTCGACCTGTATGGTTCAGCGAGATTATCCGTGATCGTCATAATCTACGGGTGGATAGATTATGGACATGAAATTTGATTTCGTGACGGAAATACCTGAACCTAGAGAGTCTCAATAATGAAACATACTCGTAGAGCACTAAAGCAACATAAATAAATAATATTGATTATTTATAAAGTCGTTTAATGGTTAAACGCAAGTTACATGCTAAAGAGATCCGATAGTCATTTACGTAATTATTGTGTATTTACATTTAATACTTGATTAATTTAAATACACATTAATTAATAGTCAAAATGAGTTTTTGACTTTTATCCTAAATGAATATATGTTTTTAATATTTAATGTAAATATTATACATATATTTAATATATATTTGTATTTGATTAATTAATTAATTATTTAATTGTTAAATGATTAAGTTAATTAAATATAAATATTTTATGTTAGGATATTTAATTTGTAATGATTATAGTTGCTTTATTAAAGTAAATAAATATCCATAAAGTTAGTTTAGATATTTAAAATTACTTTAACTAAATGCATTTGAATGAAATTGAAATGAAAATGTTGTATATGCTTATTATGATTTTCGGCCAAGGCCATTTCACACACAAGTATATATTGTTTCATTTGCTTTTTTTTCATTTTTTTAACCTAATACACTTTATAAAAACAGACACCATTGTTGAAGCCAAAAGAAAGCTTGAGAAAGAAAGTAAAACATCAATAGCTTGGATTTTAAGTAAGTTTCTTGAACTTGCTATTAGTAAGGAATTTATTCCTTTTGTTCTAGGCTTTAATATGTGATATTCTTAGGATGTTCCTTTCTTTATTTCTTATGGTTTTTGTTGATGGTTGTTTTGATGAAAGTGTTAAGCATGTGCAATGAAGAAAGGATATGACTATTGTAGTTATATGTAATCTTTTAAGGTTTATGAAACCATGTTGCTATTCTAGAGTTGTTGACCCACTCTAAATGACCTAGATTTGATCTTGAGTTGTTTCATTGTGTTGAGACTTGAATTGGATGAATGAATGGTGTTTTAGAAACATGATTTAAGTGTCGGTCCTCGTCTGGTCGGACACAATGTGGTCGGCATTTTTGTGGTCGGCACTTTTGTGGTCGGTCCTCGTCTGGTCGGACACAATGTGGTCGGCACTTTTGTGGTCTGGTCGGACATAATGTGGTCGGCACTTTGTGGTCGGTCCTCGTCTGTCGGACACAATGTGGTCGGCACTTTTGTGGTCGGATATTAGTCCATTTGATCGGATCATACATGTGAGTAATGTTTTAGTTTATGGGTGGAACACGAATAGATTATTCATATTAGATATTGAATAATTTACTCGGTATTTTGAAAAAGTTTTGAAATACGTTTCGCGCCCCAAACCCGCGCTTCCGCTGCGCCCGACCCGAATACCCCTTACAGTTTAATGGTAGAAGTTGCATATTCAATGGTCATAGTTACAGGTACGAATTTAGAGGCAGATGCAATTGCATGTTATTGCTAAATTTTCATGCCCAATGGTTTCATTTTGCATGTTTATTGCTAAAGGTTTCATCTTCGAAATATTGCATATTTATTGGTAAAAGTTGCAAGTTTAATAGTCGAGGTTGCATATTCAATGGTCATAGTTACAGGTGCGAATTTCGAGGTAGATGTATTGCATGTTATTGCTAAAGTTACAAGTCCAATGGTTTCATTTTGCATGTTTATTGCTAAAGGTTTCATCTTCGGAATATTGCAAATTGATTGGTGAAAGTTGCAAGTTTAATGGTAGAAGTTGCATATTCAATGGTCATAGTTACAGGTGCGAATTTCGAGGCAGATGCAATTGCATGTTATTGCTAAAGTTACAAGTCCAATGTTTCATTTTGCCATGTTTATTGCTAATGGGTTCATCTTCGAAATATTGCATATTTATTGGTGAAAGTTGCAATTTAATGGTAGAAGTTGCATATTCAATGATCATAGTTTCATGTGCGAATTTCGAGGCAAAAGTTAATTGCATGTTATTGCTAAATTTACAAGTCCAATGATTTCATTTGCATGTTTATTGCTAAAGGTTTCATCTTCGAATATTGCATATTTGGTGATAAAAATTGCAAGTTTAATGGTAGAAGTTGCATATTCAATGGTCATAGTTACATGTGCGAATTTCGAGACAATGTAATTACATGTTATTGCTAAAATTACAAGTCCAATGTTTTCATTTTGCATGTTTATTGCTAAAGGTTTCATCTTCGAAATATTGCATTTTATTGATGAAAGTTGCAAGTTTAATGATACAATAAATATGCAATATGTAGTTGCATGTTTTAAATGTGTATTGCATGGAGGCAGATGTAGTTGCATGTTTTGCATGGAGGCAGATGTAGTTGCATGTTTTGCATGGAGGCATATGTAGTTGCATGTGTATTGCTAGAAGTTTCATCTTCAAAATGTTGCGTTTGTAATGGTCATTATTGCAAGTTTAATGGTATACGTTGCATATTCAATGGTCATATTATGCGCCCTAACACAAATATTAGTGTTTTTTCTTTAATTGTTAAAAGTTGCGTTTGTAATGGTCATTATTTAAATTTTTTTCAAGTTTAAAATATTTGTGCTTCTTTTAAGGTTGAAAGTTGCATCCTAATGGTTAAATTGCATATTGATAGTTTGAAGTTGCATGTATTGCTTATATCTAACAATTATAAATTATTCAAAATCATGTTTATTACTTCGATTCGATCTCGAATTCGTGTTTAATGATTATGACTTGGAATACAAAAAGACGAAACATCACAAATAATGAGCATATATTATTAATATTGATATCTATTTATATTTTTCGTTAGTTACATATGTCAATTTAGCATGTATACGAGTTTTATACAAATATTTTTCAATTAATATTCGGGTAATTATGGCTAATGGTTCGTATAAAAAATAATATTTTCGCTATTTTGGTTAGGTCTTTTTAATAAATATATTAATTACATGTGTTATGGTTTATTTTTCGTAATTATATATGTTATTGAGCATGCATATGAGTTGGAAAAAATCGATTCCATATTAAATTAATCAATTTTCTACTTATTTATTTATTAAATATTAGCATTCGGTTATAAT